>JAOTQH010278880.1:0-10302 GCA_025631255.1 Cornus kousa
AAATTTGTCAGAGGGACTTATTTGCACCATATTAAAGCTTTAGGGATATTTTTTGCACCAAAGGGGCATCCTCCAATAATGTCATTTTTGGTCATTTTACAAAAAAATTTATTTGGCAAATTACACAAACCACCCACAAGGTTTCTATATTGTGCATGTAGATAAAAGTTATAGCAATATTACATAAAGGTCTATATTGACCATTTGACCACAAAAAATCAATATAAATTTACACTGTTGGCCTTAAAATTAAAGTTTACTGTTAAGATTAATAAATGACTATTAGCATAGAACAACCCTTTTTGCTCCAGGCTAGGAACAAGCCAACAAAAAATCGACCACTTAGCATTATTACGTGTAATAATCAAATATTACAGGAATGATATCCGAAGTATCCGACATACCAACATGAACACTATACAACTTGAGTATGGACAGGGATATGTATTTGGCATACCGGTTGTGAGGAGTCCTGTAATGGAGTCTTAGGAGCAAAACCGTAACTTTAATAATACACAAAAAAAAAAAATTAGATTTTTTCATTACACTAATGGTTTAACTCTAACGACAAAAATGTAAATTCATATTAATCCACTAACCACAAACAATTAATTTGAGCATTTCTGTTATATTGTGGCCATCTTCTATCTACATGTACACGTTAAAAACTTGAGGGGTCCTTTGTGTAATTCGCCCTTATTTATTTTTATATATTTTATAAAATGGTTCAGTAAAAGTAATTTAGACAACTTAGGGTTAAAAATTATCAGAAGGATCTATTTGTACTAAATTAAAACTTTAAAAGTGTTTTTTTGCAAATAAGAAGTGTAACACTATAAGCATACTTTATGAGTGCCCTTATATATAATACATGACTAAATATGAAAATGTGTGGATATATATATAATCTACAACTAAGTATATCTTTTAAGAATCAACTATCAAGTTTAAACTAGTCTGCAAATTTGATATGACAAATATATTTAATAATATGCCTTATGTTAAAAAGTTAGTTTCTTTTGTAAGCACTACCTGCACTACAAAAATAAGAACTACGAAATTAAAAAATAAGGAGGACAAAATTAAAAAGCATTTCAACAACTATTAATTATTACTAAAGATCTAGCACTAGAAATGAGACTATTGGTCAAAGCTGCATGGTATGATATCTATGTGTCCTAATTAAAAGGAAGGAGGAGTAAAAATTTAAAAAAATAAAAATAAACCCTACACGATACCACACCACCCTATTAGTAATAAATTCAGTGACAATTATATATATATAAACACACACACACACAGAGTAAACTTGCTTAAATAGTCCCTTTCTTTCAATTTAATTATTCTACTTCGAAATTTTAATATATGTTTAAATTAAGACATTGTCTTAAAAAAATAATAATAAATAAATAAATTCATAAGTAAACCTAAAGTAATTCATGAGAAAATATGCAACATGTTTAGTTTGACTTATAGCTGGATATTGTTTCTTGTGGGCAAATCTTGGTAGTGTTAACTAAGTTTTTTTTTTTCTTTTTTGGTACAAGTAATGGTGGTGGTGGAGGCAAAGAGACCAATTAAAGCCAAAAGTTTAGGTAATATGTTCGGCGAAAGTATGAAAACGAGGTTATTGTGGGACACGTGTCAACTTTTTAACTTACCTTTGCCATGCTTGCCCAGTCGTTTCATAAAAGCTCCATATATAATAATTGCTCTCACTTTTGTGACAGCAACCATTTCTTTTAATTTTAATCATACATTAATTAAAAAAATATAATATGTAATATTAGCCATAATTTTGAACTCATGCAGTTAAGATAGCAGAACTATTGTCATTAAAAAATAGAGAAGGTGTTGAAGTATATCTAAGGGTAAAGGGTGGGCGCAATTGGATCGAATTAGTTGTTAAATTTATAAAACAAATTTCTGGTTCCATCGTGACGTGTGTATATTAAAAGGCAAAATGAAAAGGAGGGAATTAAGTAAAGGTGTCCAATTCGATGGAGTTTGTGGGTAGATGCATGATTGCTTACAAGTTCAAAAACCATGAGCTTGGAATGGGAAGTTGTAGAAAGTGGGAAAAGGGGGGGCTTCGATCGCTAAAAAGTTCCATTTCTTTCATGCCAAGTTTTCTCCAATGCTCACCAATTATATATATACATATGTGTGTATATATATATAATGCTGTCTTAATAGAAGAAACAAACAAAAGGTTCGACCTAATAAAGTAGAGGGGCCTCCATAATTTAAATTATATATGCTTTTACTTTGTCGAAGGAGGTGTGTGAATTGTGTGTTCTGCAATCATGCATGTGTTCATTGTTCATGGTATTCACTTTCAATTTCAAGACGAACAGATTTTATGTTGTCAAAAGCTTTAGTAGTCAATTTGCATTGCTCAAAACTTGGCTTATTTTTGGAATTAAATTTGAACTTTGCCTATTTAGGTTGGAAGGAATTTTATATTTTTTGTTAAATAACATGCAAACTTAAAACGTTTTTCAGATCTTCCCCCAATAATAAACCATATATTATCACTAAGTTAGAGGGGGAAAATATTGAATATATACACGATCAACTAAATTAGAGTAACTTTTTATACAAACGATTCTAATATCAGAAAATTATTGTGATCTAGCAGTATCTTTTCCCTTCTTAAATTAAAAGTTGGAGAATCATCTTGTTAAGAGTATTACGAGAGATTAAAAATTCTGGCTTAATAACTCAATGTATGGAGATTTATTTCAAAATATTGTAAGAAATAGATGATTTAAATAGTTTTTATGATTAGTGACTTACAAAGTTAGATATGCATTTCGTGTTTAGAACCACAACAAGAGGAATGATTAAGTCTGCTTAAATTCTTTAAAATTAAAAATAAAATGTAAGAGAAATTATTAAATAATCCTAAACCATAAATCACTTGATAATCTAAATCAATCAAAACTCATGTTTAGATTTATTTATAATATTTTATTAAACTTTCTGAACTAACTTTTCTTAATCAAAAAGCTTTGATTGGAGTGGACCACATCGTCCAACCATCTAAAAAAATTTCAAAGTTTTGAATTTGATGGTTCTTTTCATTGTACATGTTACTTCCACACATTGCCAATTTGGCATTCTTGTCATTTTCTATTTGGAAAAGGCAGCTCAAAATTCAACAAAGCTTACTCTAAAATATCATAAAATATCAGAAGTGTGATTGTTGAGCAATGACTATGAAATGATATTTGATAGAGTATTAAACATTATTTTTAAATTCTGGACTCCACTTCAATTTTTTTAATAAAGAAAATAACTCTCTGTTTGTCTTTCAAAATTGACGGCTCAAGAGTTACTTTTAGGATATTTGTATAGTGCGTGACAGTTGTACATCTTTAAAAGACAATTATTTTATCTATTTTTCTTTATAGTGAGCTACTTAATTGTTTCTTCTTATTAATCTTTTTCACTTTGGTACAATCTATTATGTGTTGATTGATGAACACAATAACATGTTCTTTGTAACATTGAGAGGACCAGTGTTGGGATATATATATATTGTCATTAAAATAGAAAATCTGTTTCTTATATTTTCTGTAAAGCTAGTCTATACTTTTGGTATCACTGGCTCACCCTCTTTTTTTTTTTTTTTTACTCAATTTTAATCCAGTCCAAAAAAGTTTAACATATACTACTTTATATAAGTTAAAATCAAATTAAATTTAATGCAGTGTTTGGTTGCAAGATGCTGGACCTCTTTTTCTTTCTTCTCAAAGCTTTGAAGCCAAAAAAAAAAACACCATATTCGAAAAGTGACAGAGGTTGAACATTGCCTTTTTGCTTTTTAAACATTTGAGCTTAGTACCACAAAGTTTGAGTTTTCAAATGAGTGTAGAATTGAGTGAGTTGTCATTTTAAAAGTGTTTGGTGATACCTAGGTTAAAGTTTTTTTTGTCCAACATTGAATTCTGATAAAAAAAAATCTCTTGGACTCGTAAATGGATATTATTAGATTCAAAAACCTAAGTTATTAAATGATGCTGCCTTTATGAGCCCGATACTCATGGTTTGCATATCGGTTAAAGGTCGCGATGTAACGAACTCAAGGTCGGTATAAAGTGACTGATACGAATCGAGCCATAAAGTGACTGATACGAATCGCGTATGGCATGAAATGCTGACACCCTCCCCATTCAGATTCAACATGGACCAAGAACTTCTAACATGTGGCATTTATTGTTTTATAAAAAAATTGATATACATCGACCAATGACTATTGTTAGGTCATCTCAAAAGCAATAAAAGTGTCCAATGTTTTATCACGTTAAAATTGCTATATATATATATATATATATATATCATGTCAAATGGACTTCAGTACCATGCTTCTCGGCCGTTCAGTCTGAGAAATTGTTTACTACTCCAAAGCTAAGCCCAAAAGTAGAATCTCTTTAGCCCTTGCACGAATAATAATATTTGGGGGTCCTCTCTTATCACTATTGGGGATTCATGTGGATATCCACTTGAGTCTATATATTTAATAAATTACTTAAAAATTTATTGCTTTTCTTTTTAATATTTTCAGGAAATCTATGGACTGTGTTGTCATCCATTAATGTTAGTAAGCTGTAAACCTACAACGCCATAAAAGCTAAACATAATTAATCTTTGTATTTCGTGTTACATTTACCCTATTCTTCGTAGTTGTCTCCCACCTCATCTGATCTTCTCAAACTTTTTTATGCTATCATGTTATATAGAATACACGATCCACGTAATACAAATATATATAACACAAAATGAAAATAACAAAGATTTAATGCAAACACACTACAAATTCCTAACAAACAAAGTTACAAATGAAAATATAGCAAGTTACTTCCCATTCACAGAATTTAGCATTTTCTGGAACTGAAATTCCTCCAGACACCATCCAATATCTACCATTGTTAGACATTTAGATTAGATTAGATTAGATTAGAAAATCCACTACTAACAGTTTCTTAGGTCTGGCAGTTTAAGTACCCTTTAACTACTATCTCTACCATTGTTAGACAATAGATTAGAACATCCACTCTATTAACAGCTTCACTAGTTTTCTCCACCTCTTCCAGAACTGCTTTTTTCACCATCCTCTGACATTAAAGCATCCATTTTCTTCACCATTTTGACATACTTCTCCGCCACATCATCGACAGACTCTTGGGTGCTCTTACCATCTCTTTTGTCGTCCCCACAAATCTCCTTGACAAAAGCCTCATCGGACAACTTGACACCAAGTTGTTCTTCTAACTTCTTCTTCATCTTGTCGAAATCCTCCGGATTGCACAACACTTTTGCTTTTCCTGGCAGCACTTCTTTACCTTCAACTATCTCCACTTTCATCTTCTGCAATTTCGTCTTGCCCAACCTGTCCCGTACCAAAGACGCAAGGGAAGACACAGAATGCTCCCTCTGGATACAACAGTAACAGAAAGATATTGGTCTACTACAAATTAAGCGATTATAATAATTCTATTCTCAAAATGATAGCACATACCTGCAACTTCAACCCCAACAACAAACGACCGAAATATGCAGCAGCAGCAGCACCATATCCCATCTGCTAGTACAGATTGGGATTTAACCAAATTAATGAAAAGAATATCATCAACTCACATATAAGCAACATAAATTCATTAGTTACCTTCAGTATCGAAGAGGTGAATAGGGAATGCTTACTAGTATGCTAATAAACGTGTCCTATGCAATTTTAGTCCAGACTATTGCTTTTTCGCTTATTCTGGTAATAAGTTACTTTTTTACTTCAAAAGGTACAAGGTAAAAGGTCTCTCCAGTATGCAAAACAAGAGGCCTGAGTAGTAAAATTTTAGGGACATCAGGTAAAAATTGACACAACTGAAAATGAACCCACTTACTACTACTCAACAACAAAAAAGAAATGCAATACCATTGCACTTGAGAAAAGAAAGAAAAGTTCAAAAATCAAAATTCTACCGGAAAAAGGCGAACATATATCATAACATACTACAATTCCAGTACCACTATATCAAACCATAACACATTCCCATCACCAGCTATCAAACAACTCCAATTGAATTACATAAATAGAACTTCTTTTACTGGAACCAAAACAAAAAACTTGCATTAACCCACATAAGAAACCAGGAAACATAAAGAAGCACAAGATCAGATCAATATGAAAGCCAACCAAAAAGAAGGCAGAGGCCTTAACACTGCAATGATACCGAAACAAAACGTCCAGAAATACTCTGATCATCTAATTTTGCAAATTGAAGCTTATTGTTTGAAAATTGTGAGGGTTTTTATATAAATTATGATATTCCAGAGCCATTTGCCTATTTTACATTTATCTTTTAGAAGTCACAGAAATGAGTAGGGAGATGAAAAAATCAAAATAACTAATCCAAATTAACTAATCCAATGATGCTCCAAAAGGTTAACCTCCTTTATAAGTCATAAAATCAATTCTTCTATACCAAAAAAGAAAAGAAAAAAAGAAATAGAAATGTGTGACAAATTCTTAACAAATATTGATATTATGCAGTTAATTGGATTAATTTGACAAATTTCTCATCATGTTCTGGTTGCAACAAGCCAAACAAACCCGCATAGTATAGCAAACAGGAAAGCTATTCAACAGATAACAAGCAAACACTTGTTTACGAAGACTTAATTGTATTTACATGATGGACTGCAAACATAGTATGCATTAATTGAATAAAATAACAACTAAATCACAGCTGCGAAAAAGAATATGACCTCCCAAGACTCTCCACCTTTGAACCAACACACAACTCCTGTACTAATTTTTAGCAGATTGCCACCCTGATTCCCTTGACTATCAAAAGTTTTCCATCAAGTTAACGTTAAAAAATAAACAGTTGAAGCATTTAGACTTTTTGAAAATCCCAAATTACCCTTTTAGATTAATTGCATAAACCCATGAACTATAAGCAATTTGCATATTATCCATGTTTCAGGGGGTATTGTGTAATTGTATAGTTCTGGGGATCTTTGTGCAAATAATCTTGAGGCCAATGTTGTAGTTTTCAGTACATATAATGTCCAACCTTAAGGCAGTTGGACAGTTGGCCATTTTCCATAGTCCAAAGCTGGTGTGGGGGGGGGGGGGGGTTGGCAATTAGCCGAATGATATGAAGGACAAGTCGGGGGAAGGCTGAAACGCTTTGATGTCATTGAAACAATAGGTCTGAAACTTTAAAACATCCATTTTATAGATTGAAGCTTAACAAACATTTGTTCAACTACTTTTTATTATTCAGTTTAGTTTCAGTTTGTGATCGAGTATTGAGAGGTACATGCAGAAGTGCCAATTTCGTCATGTTTTAATGAATAAATCAATCAAAACGAGTAATTTAAATTACTATTATGTCCATAGAATTTTAGCCCAAGGAGATGATCTGTAAGTTACAGAAGTGCCCCGGTTTTTTCCTGAACCCAACTTCTTAAGCGTGGCTAATAGGATCTGAACTCTTCATGTCTCCCTTTCAAAATAAATGAGTAGGTCCGCAACCTTTGGTTATCTTTACTATCAATCCTTATTATCTCACTTACGTAAAGTTGCAACATTTTATAACAAGACAAGCCACATCCACATATCACATCAAACATAATGCAGTCATTCCTTAATAGAACATAAAGAAGGATCAATATTTAACCATTTTCAATGGTGGAAATTAATAAGTTGATCACCTTTCTCTCATCTTTTTTATTTTATTTTTGGGAACACGTGAAGGATTTTTTATAAGCTAAAAAATATTTTGCAAACAGCATTCCTCACAAGAGGTTAAGATTACATTTAAAAACATTTTACAAACAATAGTTCTCACATGAGTTTAAGATACTCTGATCTGGAGTTCTGGAGTTTAATTAGTTGGATATGCATTGACATTTAGTATCCTCTAACAGGTTCTCTAACACTAATGGCTACCTTACTGTCAATTCAAAAGAATGTAAAGATGATAAAACTGTTCTTCACAAATATGAATCCATTCATCCATTTAATAGAAGAGAAATTTTTGAGAAAGTAATTGAAGGACATGTTCCAGGTGACCAGCTAGCTGGTTTTCACCCAATAATTACCTGTTCTTTATTATATAAATTCATTCACACTTTCCTAAATATCCTAGTTGAAATTGGCTTAAAACACATAAAGAGTCAGCAATACTTTATTGTGTTTCAAATCCATTCAAAATCCCAGAATTGCATAGATAAAATATGAAACACATTGTTGTATGTTATTCAGTAAAACTGTTGGACCACATGCTGTAGACACAACAATTTAGTTTTAAATAGAAAATGTTCTAAAAAATTGTGTATTGTAAGGACGTATATGACTCTAGCAAATGTAAACACCTAGCTATTCCTGCAAATTACACTGCATACATGTTACATACAAACACCCAAATTTGAACAATTAGATTCAAGCACTTAACTAGATTCCAATAAAAGAACAGAGTAAGAGAAAGAGGTCATGCGCGAAATAAATAAAATAATTGTAGAAAATTCAATCAACAAGTATTGCTGCAAAAAATAAAATTTAAACTCCAAAAAAAAAAAAAAAAATGCAAACCCATTTCATTTTCCATTATATATGCTCTAGCCTGCATATTAAAAATAAAAACACCAATAGGCTCTAGCCCAGATGGTGGTGGGGACCAAATATGGGTGTGTGATTAACCATTGAAAAAAAATAAAATAAAACACAGATTCAAAAAGAACTGTGTACAGAAAGCCAAAGATGATGAAATTCCTATGCTTTATCCATTCAACCACACATTCACATCATATCATAATAATATATAAATATAAATCGAAACAACAGAGAAAAGGCGGCTGTCGCTGCAACTATAAACTCTCAGACAATAGACATACATCTCAGAATCGGGAATACCAATAACATAATTAAACAAAAATCCCACATGCAGAAACTCGAGGGCCGAGATTGAGGTACAAGGAGCAGTCGAGATTTCATAGGGGCCGGATGTTGGAGGCTTTGATGATTCAGTGAGAAATTTTTTTTTTTTTTACTGTAGAATTGAATGGTTCGGGGCTGCTTTAAATGATTTTATTAAATGTTTTAATTAAATATATATGTATTTTGTTTATATATTCATCTAAATATGTATATTTTGTGAAGCTGTTTTGTTAAACCTCCATAAAATTCTTGTTATGATTTTTCCTGGGACTTTCTGTCTCACCACCCTCCAGTTTCAAGTACCGAAGATGAACGTGGATTGCTAGATTTGGGCTTCGGTGGAAGAGTTAGCGTTGCATGATTTATTTATTTATTTGGAGAATTTTTGTGTATATTTGAGGAAATTGATTTTGTATAAAAGCGGGCATTTTTTTTATGATCTTGGGTGTATTTTGATGTATTTGGATTTGTATAAATTGAGAATTTTATTAGAATTTTCAGGTCGTGACATCATAAATTGCTTTTAGGCACAGTCGAGTAACCTAGATCTAAAATTTGTTATTTTTTTTCTTTTGAGGACTTGTATTTTTAAACCTCTGGCCTATTAAATATTTAACAAAATCGAGGTTTGTGGCTCAATTTCGGCTGCATAACAACTAAGAAGTTGTTTGTTTTTAGAAAAAATAAAGATTATTTTTGTTACGAGGCTAACGTGAGTCATTGGGCTTGTCAGTGATGGGTGTCCAAAATTGAATTTGTTAGTGATGGGCGTCTAAAATCGAATTAGAAAATCAATGTAACTACATTTACTGCAACTAACTAACTCGAAAAAATTAATTTAAAATCTGAATGACCTTCCAAATAATAATAATAATAATAATAATAATTTAATATCTGAAATGAATGCGAAATACAAAACTGCACAAGTAGAAGACCCAACAATGCTAGAGAACAAAGTGGGGGGAGTCTAGACATAGAAACTATTGATATATATTTATTGGTGAAAAGAAAAAAAATTACATAAATATATAGTGAAGAATAATTTGATTACTTGGTATCAACACATAGCTAGGACCATACATGCATAAGTAGTCAGGTGACTCAGGTTGAAGGAGATATTTTGGTAATTGGCTCAATGAACATTTTAAATGTACCCATGCCCAATGAATTGGAAGCACTCATACAATACTGCAAGTCCTTGTCACGGGGTATTAAAATCCAATTGCCATCATCATCTAAATATTTGATCTTATAGGTTCCAACATTTAATTTCAAGCTCTCGGATACTTCCTCTTCTAACTCCACCATTCTTGATAAAAAAGGTAATTGAAACTTTATCATATCATCTCCATAGG
>JAOTQH010278891.1:0-10302 GCA_025631255.1 Cornus kousa
CTTTTGCTCAATCTTGATATAAACCTTTGTCAAATACCGAAAAAATAAAAATAAAAAAAATATTTTACCTGAAAAAAAATAATATTTTTTAAAAATATTAATGCTACTAAATGATGGTAAAAAAAAAAAAAAAAAACTCGCATTTCTTTTCTGACGAAATTTGAGGGGTTTTTAACAGTCAAACTTTGAGGTGAAGTACTCCAGCTGTAACTGGAACTCAAAATTTTCCCTTGGGAAGGAGGTGGGTAGGTATTGAAAACTCTGAAAACACAAAAGACAAAAAGTGGAAGAAAGAGAAGTGACGAAATGGAGAACGACCGACTTATTTAACGGTGCATTCAATTGGAAAGACTTTGACCAATTACAACTATATTATTAGCTTTTTCTATTCACACGTTGCCGAGTCATACGTGCTTGCCTCTCTAGTTTTTATTTTATTTTATTTTATTATTATTATTTTATTTAATTTTTATCTCCAGTCGTCCTCCAGTCCAGTATAGTCCAATGCAAACCCTATAAGTACAGCCCCTGAATGCTCGCTCCTCCCTCCATACTCAACCAACTATCACATCTTCTCTTCTCTCATCTCACCCACACAACACCGCACGCACATAACTACTTCTTTTTTAATCGATCCGCCGTCGGAATCTATCACTTCCGGCAATCATGGACGTCCGTCGGCGGTCGATTAAACCTGTCCACCAATTCCCTTCTTCCTCACCACCACCATCCATTCTCAAACCCAAACATGCTGCGCCCAAGTCGACCAAGTTCATTGATTCCCCAAAAGCATCTGATGCTCTCCCTCTCCCTCTCTACCTCACCAATGGCATTTTCTTGACCCTCTTCTTCTCCGTCGTCTATTACCTTCTCATCCGATGGCGCGAGAAGATCCGCAACTCTACCCCCCTCCACATTGTCACTCTCTCCGAGATCGCCGCCATCGTCGCCTTTGTCGCCTCTTTCATTTACCTCCTCGGCTTCTTCGGCATCGGCTTCGTCCAGTCTGCTGGTGGTCGCTCTTCCGATGACGAAGAGGAAGAAGAAGATGTCGACCAAATTATCGTCAAAGAGGACACTCGCCCACTCCCCTGCGCTGCCGCCGCCCCCGATTGCCCACTACCTCCTGTCGCTCCTCTCAAACCCAAAGTCGCCGTCGTCAATGATTCCTCCGTACCCATTTCATCAGAAGAGGACGAGGAGATCATCAAATCGGTGGTCGCCGGCACCATTCCCTCCTACGCCCTCGAATCCAAGCTCGGCGATTGCCACCGGGCAGCTGCAATCCGCCGCGAGGCACTCCAGAGGATGACCGGGAAGTCACTGGAGGGGCTGCCTTTGAATCACTTCGATTACGACTCTATTTTGGGGCAGTGCTGCGAGATGCCGGTTGGTTACATTCAGATTCCGGTGGGTATCGCCGGACCACTCTTGTTGGACGGTAGGGAGTATTCCGTTCCGATGGCGACCACGGAGGGGTGTTTGGTTGCGAGTACCAACAGGGGTTGCAAGGCAATTTACGCGTCTGGTGGAGCAACCAGCGTGTTGCTGAGAGATGGGATGACAAGAGCCCCCGTCGTGAGGTTCGGCACCGCCAAGAGAGCCGCCGAGCTCAAGTTCTTCTTGGAAGACCCCATCAATTTCGAAACTTTGAGCGTTGTTTTCAACAGGTTTGTTTGTACTCCATAATATAGTACTGTTTGCTTACTTACTGTTTGTATAAATACATGAATGAAACTGATTTTCTTACAATGCTAATGCTGATGTTGATTTGTATTTGTTCCTTGTTTGCTTACCTTACAGGTCTAGCAGATTTGGTCGGCTGCAGAGCATCAAATGCGCCATTGCTGGGAAGAATCTGTACATGAGGTTTACTTGCAGCACAGGGGATGCCATGGGGATGAACATGGTCTCCAAAGGTGTACAGAATGTGATGGATTTCCTCCAGACTGACTTCCCTGACATGGATGTTATCGGCATCTCTGGTAACTACTGTTCAGACAAGAAGCCTGCTGCAGTTAATTGGATTGAAGGGCGTGGCAAGTCTGTTGTGTGCGAGGTTATCATCAAGGAGGAAGTGGTGAAGAAGGTTCTCAAGACCAACGTTGCTTCGTTGGTAGAGCTTAATATGCTCAAGAACCTTACTGGGTCAGCCATGGCTGGAGCTCTTGGTGGCTTCAATGCCCATGCCAGTAATATTGTTTCTGCAGTCTACATAGCCACTGGTCAAGACCCGGCACAGAATGTTGAGAGTTCACACTGTATTACCATGATGGAAGCTGTCAATGATGGAAAGGACCTTCACGTCTCTGTCACAATGCCTTCTATTGAGGTAACTTAGTTCACCACCCCTTATAATTAATTCTACCATACTTTTATTTTGAGCTTCAAGTGCTATCTGACTTGCAAGAGTCAGTCAGATCGAATCATCCAACTCAGTTCATTCTACATATATACTCCACTTGATTAGAAGATACCACTTAATAGTCGTCTTTAGGATATTAGGAATGGTTGAATTCGTTTTGCTTCTGGATAGAATGAAAATTAAACGCCCAATCAAGCTGACTTGATTTGTCACTCAAAAAATAGTTTTCAAGAACTCATAAAACAAAAAACTCTGGTGTTATTGTTTTCAGAAACCGTAAATCAAGCAGCTTTTTGTATAGAAAATGTTTTCAGTTGTCAGTTTTACTGAACCAAGCAGGCCTGAGTTTTGCGGGAGCTGCAGCTCGGTGATAAGTGAAGTCTTGCTCACTAAAATGTTTTCATGCCATTTTAAGTTTGAATTTTTTTATTTTTTTGAAGTGATATCTAACTTGGGTTTTTAAAAACATACTTCAAGAGACAATCATTTATTTTGTTTATAATTAATTTCCGAATTGAATTATCAAAAAACATATACTTTACATGTGTATATTTATGTATACTTTTGAATGCATTGGTGGAAACACATTGATATATAAGCTCGATAGTATTGGTTTTCATATTGCTGATTATATGTTATGTTATGTACAGGTTGGTACTGTTGGAGGTGGTACCCAACTAGCATCTCAGTCTGCATGCCTGAACCTTCTTGGGGTGAAGGGTGCAAACAAAGAATTACCAGGATCGAACGCAAGGCTGTTGGCCAGCATTGTAGCTGGTTCTGTTCTCGCCGGAGAGCTCTCGCTCATGTCTGCTATTGCAGCCGGACAGCTTGTCAAGAGCCACATGAAGTACAACAGATCAAACAAAGATGTTACCAAAGCTTGAACTTGAAGACCCAGCCAGCCAGCCAGCCAGTCCTCCTCCTCAATAATAGTGTCAGAGCGGTCAACAAAACGGTGTAATATTAATAATGTCAATCAAGAACAGGAAGATATATGTATAGTATAGTTGAGGTGTCAACTAAACTAATTATGGAGAGACAAGATTGTCAGCAAAAATGAAATGGTTGCATTTGTATTCTTTACTTATTTTATCAATGTATCAATCATAATTGTGTATATTTTTCTTTTTCTTTTTCTTCAGAGGGTATCATTAATTTTCAGTCCAGCTCATATCTTGTATCTTTTACTTGTATAATCAATGAAGATATCTTTAAGTGATTAAAAAGTTCAAAAGTTAGTCACAATTATTATTATTATTATTATTATTTATTTACATAAAGGTTGATGGAACCAAAATCTTCTGATTCTTCTCCAATTACCTGTTCCTGCTCGAAGTATAGTATACTTCTAGGTTGGAGAAGATTCTGTTTCGTCAGAATAGGTTTGCTCTAAACCTCCAATAAATTTTGAATGAGTCATGGGAGGAAATGGAGGATTTTCATGTAGGTTTTTTTTGATATAAGGAATGAATGGGAAAACAGAAATGAAATAAATAAATTGTTTTGTAAAATATATTTTGATGGAAAAAAAAAAAAAAAAAAAATTCCTTTCCTTTACTTAGTGTTTAAAAGGAAAGTTAATTTGTTCCCCAGAAGGGGAAAAAATAATTCTTTTCTTTGTGAGATTCCCAACAAAATGAAATGATGAAAAAATGATCGTTCAATTTTTTGAGAGCTTTATAAAAACTTATTTGTTTACATTAGTAAAGTCTATGACCGTACCGAATGGGCTTCTTATTCAGCATGCTTAAAAAGTTGGGATTGAATTCTTATTGGATTAAAATGGTCTTCTCATGTCTTTCCACAATAACATACTCCCTTGTGCTTAATGGACAGCCGGTGGGATTCTTCCATCCTTCATGTGGGTTGCATTAGGGCGACCCTCTTTTACCATATTTGTTCATCCTTTGTGCTGAGGCGCTTTCAATGGCATTTCAGCGGGCTCAGGAGGCGAGGATATTAAAGGGAGTGAGGATTTGTAGGGGTGCACCAAACATTTCCCACTTGTTCTTTACCAACGACTCTATAATCTTTTGTCAAGCTTCTGAAACTGAATTGGTTCTTTGAAGAGAATTCTTCATTCATATGAGCTCGCTTCGGGACAAAAGGTGAACTTCGAGAAATCATCTATTTTCTTATCAAAGAATGCTAATATACACTTACGGCAGGAATTGAGTCAGTTGTTGGGCCTGTCAGAGGAAGTTTCAAACAAAATATTTGGGAGTGTGCGCCAACGATTTTTGGGCAATAAAAAAATGATGTGTTCAAGTTTGTTCTTCAACAAATGAAAGAAGGGATGGTGTCACGGCGAAAAAATACCATTTCGGCTGGTGGAAAGGAAATATTGATAAAGGTGGTGTTGAATGCCCTACCCACTTATTTTATTTCTTCTTTTAAGCTATCTCGTACCTTATGTCTAGAGTTAATGAAATAGATGCGCGCATTCTGGTGGAAAAAAAAAAAAGATCGGTATCAAACAATTCATTGGACTCGGTGGGATATGTTACATCCAATCGATCACATTATGGTTGGGCATCATCTAACCGGTTAGATTAGATATGGGGACCATCTAATCGGTTAGATCGATTGGGCAGTTGTTTGCACAAAATTAGGACACTAGAAGTGCGCAGGCATGCCAGAGTCTCGAAAGACTCAGAAAGAATCGAACAAAAAGAACCCCTCTTGAAACGATCAGGCGATTATGAATGGTTCTGATTTGCCTTCGATGAAAGGAGTTTGATAAAACTACAATGCTAAACTACGGAATTGAAGTGCAATACTAAGAAGAAAGTGCTTGAAAATCAAGAACTTGTATTGGAATTGCATGAAAGTAAATGACAATGTATTGAAGTTATTTGATGTCGTAGAGAAAGAGGCCATACATGTAAGCTTAAGTGCTCTATTTATAGGCATGTATAACCTTTATAAGAATATCCCATGCCCTATTACAAACGGCCCCTTCCCCTTTATCATCTCTTTACAAAACACTTGTCCCATGTCCGACTGCAGAAGCTTAACTTTTAGACCTACAAAACTGCAATCCTCTTCTAGTGATGCCATGTATCCCACGTTCTGGCCAGCTTGCTTGCCTTCATCTTTTGCTCTATACCTGAGTATATATATGCGTATATATATATAAGCCATGTATTGTCTGGGCGACCCTTTTTTGCCATATACGTAAAACATAAGGTTTTAACAATTTTGTAAGTGAATATAAATGGATACACGTGGATCATGTCACGTAACATCTAAGTTCAATGTGGAGCTAAGGGATCATCTTAAAGTTACCTTTGAAATAGTTTAAACACAATCCACAACAAATATCACAATTGAACAACATTGGAATAACCAAACAATGTGGATATTCTTGGACATCTCGCTAGATAAAACCAACGCAATTGGTTACTTTTGGGTTACTAACCCGTGGGTAACTTCCTAAGTGCACATTAAATTTGGGGTGAACTCGTACCTCCCGCATTAGAGCCGTACTCTAGCCATGTCACAACAATGCCGCCCCAAGAATCCAAAATTAACAAATTATACACAACATATACTAAGTATACAATGCACTTAACCACGTTCCATGCACAACCAAGTTGGAAACCACATAAGTCATGCTCTAGGTCCTCAACTACAATGGCATTTTCAACAACAAGTTCACAATATGAATTCCACTAAGCTACAACAATGTTGTCAACACAAGAATTTCATTCATGTTAGTACAAAATGAGTTTTAAATCCATGACTTAAACATCAACATAATTTCAAATGTACAATCAAATCATTGGCAACAATAATATAAAATTTCTATAATTACACTAACAAAATCTCTAAATTTTAAATCATCACTAAATGAAGAACTAAGGTTAATACAAGTTAAAGATCATCCACAAGCCTTAAACAATCTAAAGCCCTAAGTTAATTTCATGCAGGATACAACTATATACAACCCTAGAATTCAAAAATCATGCATACAATGTATATTAATCCCAAGAACACATTAAATCACTAAGGATATAAACATAAGTCATTCCCTACCTCACTAGAGAATTGAACCTCTAGAGTCAAAAGCAAATGGAAGCAAAGGGGAAAACCGAACAAAGGTGTTGTAGAGATGGATGTGAGGAAGTTTTTGTCTTCAAGGTGGAAGACCAAAAGCTTAAGGTAAAGGGTTGAAAATTAAGGAATCGAGGCTAGGGTTCCAAGGTTAACAATAGCGGCTCTTTGGTGAGGAAGATGAAATCTCTAACTTTTCCACTAACCCTAAGCCTCTGATAGTCAATTACACTACACCAACACTACCTCTCTGTCACACACACGCATCCACCCTTCACTTGTCATAATCCTAGGCCTCCTCACAAGGCTTAATCTAGGCCTTACACTTGTCATCATCCTAGGCTAACAAGTGCACCAATGACAAGTCAACAAGTGCACCAATGGAAGTGTGACACTTGTCACACTTTCCCAAAATTATAAAAAAGGTCCTTCCTCTAAATATCTAGTAAAAATAATTGTAAAATGGTCCTTAAGCAAAAACATATCAAAAACTTAATTATACAAAACACCCCGAAAAACGAAAATGTTTCCGAAGAAACTATGCATCCATACCCCCAGAAAATAAAAATAAATGAGCATGCTTTTCAATGAAATTAAATCATGCACTGACAGTAAAAGCTAAAATAATGCAAATGCACGTGGTATCTGAAATCAGTTCTGGACATCGAACCCTACCTCGGGCTTAACAAAACCCTAAGGCAACGAGGAAAAAGCATAAAGAAATAAATAAATGAATGAATGTTGAAAAAGGGAAAAAAGAAAAAGAAAAGAAGACACGGTCTTCACATTCTGCTGTGGTGTTTTAGACTTCTTTTTCCTTCATTTTCCATTTTTTTTCTTCTTCTTTTATTAACAAAATTTCTTTCAGGATACTTCTTTTCACAGCCCTGTTCATCATCCTTTGCCAAGTCCAACAATGCCAATGTTAAAAGAACAACAATATCTCACTGTGGCCCTTCTAAAGGATCCTCCAACACCACCAATTGGAAAGTCTGCTTAAATGGTAGTTTCTGCCACAAAAGAGGTGGTTGAATCTCCATCTCCCATAAAAGAGGCAATCCCTTGAACAAAATATCTTTAAATATTCTTTCAATCCACTTAACACATTTTCTTATTTATGCAGGGTGACTCGGCTCAAACTCAATCTTCCATGGTTGTGACTTCCATGTGATCCTTTTCAGCTTTTAGTGACTACTTCTAAGCTGTTGAGTCCTTAGTAGAGGAGAGCATGAATTCTTCAGTAACATCCCAGCCCCCATTTCTAGCATTACATAAACCTTCAACAGTGGATGATCCCTTCTCACTATACTAACATACAAGTGTTAATTAGCTTTTATAAATGTAAAAGTTGATATTGTGTTTTTATACTTACCCAAAAACACAATTTTCATGAGGCGCATTCAAGGGTCCTAAAGTCCGTTACCCAGTTATGGTAATGAAGGCTTTATAGATGAGCAAATTAGTTCTAAGCCTTAACATTTACTTTCTAGAGACTAAAGTAAATCATGTAATTGATGTGCATGGTCCTAGCATTTTAGCACAAGTGTTGAGTTCTTTCAAAGCTTAAGCAAGCTTGAAGTAACTCATTCTTTAGCAATGACTTCATACGTCAATTATATATGTGAATGAAGTACATAGTCTATTGCTAATGAATATAGGAATATGCGAATGATAATAATGATATGCATGATCCTATAAAGATGAGTTTCAAATGAATTCATAAATACCTTGACATTGAATCCTAAACACTCACCCAACTATCTACCTCTTTCTTCATGTTTTGTCCATGATCGTTTAAGCTTTGATGTACTCTTACTTTCTTCCTTTCTTAGAGTTGCTTGCTTGCTCATTGTATTCCAAGATATCTTTGGATGGATTTTGCATTTGGCTCCTTACAACTTCAAGTCTTCTTTATATTCATTTCTTTCCTTGATGTAATCTTTAATAATGGAATACTTCGAATTATCTTAATAGTTTCATTGAGATCATTCTTTGAATTTGAATAATCTATATAACACTCAATGTAAATATTAGTCCTTAAACACCATTAATGGTTTGTTATCTTCAAGACATCTAGATTGTCCTTAGATGAAATCTTTAAAGTCAACACTACACAAAAGTACCTTAAAAATTATTAACTAACAATACTCCTTAGTCCCTATTTTTATATCTCAATCTAATGTTTCCCATACATTTATAATAAAGAATAATAGTAAAATCAATCCCTAATTTCTTGAAATTGTAAACTAGTAACTCACATATGTAGTAATGTCTTTTCAATTAAGCCCAACTACTATAACTTCAATTCCTCAGATCCCTTCTCAAGCTATCTCCTATGGCAATTTTTTTTTTCTTCTCACATATATATATATTTTTATTGCTATTGTATTGAATAGTTGTGCAATGTTCGGCCTATTAAACTTTTTAGAAGACTTAGGTAACAAGCTTTCAACCAATGACTCCCAGACCAAACAATCTTAGGTCATCAGGTGTAAAGACACCCATAAGGACTTAATTGCTTAAGTCAATTAGGCTACAAACCTAAACGAACCAAATCAATTTATTTCAAATTTTTAATTTTTTTCTTCATCCTTACCCCCCATTTCTTCATGTGAACATTCTATGTTTACTGAGGTATGAGGCCCGATTACTCTATGAAAGGGTTTAGATTTTATATATATGCCATAGTACTAACTCTCAAAGTTCACTAATTCATATCCATCCATAGTTATTGATGTTCTCGTTGGTATTCCCAAAATAGATGTTAATATTTAGATATGTTAAATATGTATAATGGCCAAGTGCGAAAAATAAATTTTTGAAATAATGAGTATTTCAAAATAATTTTTCCTGGTAATTACTCCTTACACTTAAAAAAGCCTAAACTAATTTTATGGGATTTTTTTCATTATTTCTAAATTAGCCTACACGGAGGATCAAGATTTACCAAAACTATCGGGAACCCCAATTTGTACTAAAACTGATTTTTCACATATTGATTTAGTTGGATTTCAATTTTCTTATATTTTTTTATTGAATCCAAATGGGGGGTACTTCTTTATTTACATTGTAAGCTTAAATTAAATAGACATATAAATACGATAAAGACATTTACTTAAATGTTTTCAATGAAAATAAGGTTTGCAGAAAGTCTAGCAAAAAGACTAAACTGAAAGAAAAACTATCAGCACAGATTTTTGGTCTGTTAGCCGACTGATGATAATGCCCAGTATGTGGCAGCTAACCGACTAACAAATAGAGAGTTGAGTTCTTAAATGAGACATTTCGGCCGACCGAACATGAGGGTTCAGCTAACCGACAAGGGTTTCACGCAAAAGGGTTCTCAGGTTAAATGCATCGACCGACCGAATTAAGGCATCAGCCGACCGACAAGGTACTTTCAGCGAACCGAAAGTGTACCATCAGCCGACTGACATAGAGAAAAATTTGAAATAACGACTAGTCTGACCATTTGACTTCATTGGTACTTACCATTACACCCCCAAAACAGCTATATTCTTCCAAGGGCCTATAAATACATAATGTATGCACATTGTGGGTATGCAAGAGAGGCAACACTTGAGAGACCTCATTAGGCATCAAAGAGAGCTTTTGTTCTCACATTTTCTCGTCATCTCTCTCGTTCATTCATATATTATACTTGAGAGATTCAACTAAAGATTCAAAGAGCTTTTGCTCTGTTCTATACTTGAGAGATCCTATTGAGTTCATTAGAGCATTTATTCTTCACTTATATCATCTTCTCTCATTCATATCATTCATAAAGTTTGAGCTTCATTAATATTCATATATACTCTAGTTGAGAGCTAAATTTGTACATCAATCTTTGAGAGATATTTCTTGTACTTCATTGTTCT
>JAOTQH010278902.1:0-10302 GCA_025631255.1 Cornus kousa
TCTCCACAATTTTTGAGAAAAAATACATTCAATGAAAATATGGACAGTAAAATCAATAGCTCCTTGACACAAGGAGCACCTAGGAACCAAAAATAACTTCTTTCTTTGGAGATTCACCATAGAGGGAACTCTATTCAGCATCCCAAACATAGCAGTCACGGATCAATGAGGCCTTGCTTTACCCCAGCAGAACTTAAACCAGTTAACTTCATCTGTATGAAATCTATAAGTATTCTAAGCTTCTTTGAAGGAGAACTTACCAACATCCCATAAAATTTTATCTGTAGAGTTGTGGACAGGAACCCACACCAAGAACTCTCTGAATTGCTGTAACTCTTGATCTTGAAAAAGATTGAAATTCTAATTACCATTGGCCATTAAACAATCCAATGTAGCAGATCTAGAAATAGATAAATATCTAAATAATCTATGTCTAAACCTCTGAGAAACTGATAACCCATCACACCATGGATCCTACAAAGTAAAGGAGTTACCATTTCTAATATAAAACCTGATGTGTTGAAGCATAGTGTCCCTCATTTCCAGAACTGATTTCCAAATCACCAACTGAGAAATCTTTGGGATAGCAATCCAATAGGAAGATTGAGGAGTGTATTTATTCCTAAACCAAGAAACCTATAACCTGTCTTTGCTTGTGAGAAAATCCCAAGCTAAAACAACCTTTAAGGCAGATTGAATATCCACTAATTTCTTGAGCCTAAGACCACCCTCATTCTTAGCGGGAGTGGATGTATGTATGACTAGTTGTTTTGTTGTTGAAGGGTTTGAGTGTTCATGGTAGTGTTGTATGTTGGGTTATGAAGGGTTCTGACCCATGTATGTGAAGGACTCGATCATTCCTATGTCTGTACGTACTCTAGTTCTTATCAAACGGATAATGTAAGTACCATAGCTCGTGGATTGAGCTATATCATGTATCCTTATATTGATTGTATAGTTACTTTTATAGCACTGAGCTTGAGGACGACGTTGGAAGATGGATCCGAATGGAGTTGGAATGCGAGCAGGTGAAGGGCCATCCTAACTAGATAGGGTTTCATTGGGACAGGGCCAAGATAGAGAGGTGGATAAAAATTCACAAGTACCAATGGACAATATTCTATTACCGAGGACTGTAGCCTCAGCTTTTTAGAATTTAATGCGTGCCACAACTCCTCAAGTGGTACCACAATCGATTCTTCAGCCTTAGGAGATGGAGATGGAGATGGAGATCTGCAGTACCTTATCTAATTTGACAAACTTATGAAAGTTGCCTTTGAAGGAGGTCTAGATTCATTAGTTGTAGACAACTAGTTATATAAAATTGAAAAGCATAATAGTTGTACCCGATAATTGGTTGAAGGTCACATTAACCACATATAAGTTTGTTGGTAACGCGAAAGCATAGTGGAAGATCATGACTAATGTGCATGATATTGACAGTATAAGTTATGATATATTAAAGAATCTTTTCTTTGATAAGTATTTTTGATAGATTAAGAGACGGAAACTGAGGATGCAATTTGACTAGCTTGAACTGGGTGACATGTCAGTGACTGAACATGAGAATAAGTTCATTTCTCTTTCATAATTCGCTATAGATGTGTTAGGGAACGAGGGGGAGACGACATGGTGGTTTGTGTATGGCCTAATCACTTTATTAAGCCAGAGGTAACGCTTTTGTGGTTAATGAGTTACTCGTAGGTGGTTACGAGAGCACTAGTGGCAGAGACAGAAGCCAAAGATTGGCAAAAAAAGGAGCGGTATTGTGGGTTCTCAGGAATGGGGTATGAGTGCTAATACTTCTTCCGGGAGCTAGGGTAGGAAAAGGCACATAAATGCTTTATTACTTTCTTAGGAGCAGCGGATGGCATGTGCTGCTCCTATTGTTGGTGCATCTTTAGACTCCTCTAGGACGAGTGTGGTGTGTTATCATTGTAAGCAGTTAGGACACCGCAAGGTGGAATGTTCTCTTGAAAGACCTAGTTTTGGAGTTTGTTTTCAATGTGGTCAGCCGAGCCGCATGAAGATAGACTGTCCACAAAAGATATGAGACATTATTATAATTGATTCTTGTTGTAATGGGGGATTCCTATAAGATTGGGTGGATGCCTGTTCACTAATGTTCTGGTTGTAATGGGGATACTTGTGAGTCGTGTTGTGTTATAACGGGGGATACGTGTGAGTTATGTCTTGTTGTGTTGTAATGGGGGACATCTGTGAGTCATTTTGTGTTGTAACGGGGGACACCTGAGAGTCATGCCATGTTGTAAAGAGGGACACCTATGAGTCGTGTCGTAATGTTATCTGTGAGTTGTGTCATATTGTTGTCTATAAGTTTTGTGTGTGTTGTGTCGTAACGGGGGATACTTGTGAGTCTGGTTTTGTAATGAGGGATACCCATGAGTTTTGTAACAGGGAGTACCTATGAGATTAGGCGGATGCCTGTGCACTATTGTTCTGGTTGTAACGGGGGCTACACGTGAGTTTTGTGCAGTATCTAGTTTATCTATGCTAGGATGGTGGACAAGTCCCGTAGTGTGGTTCTGGATTGGGGTGATGCTGAAGATGGTTAGTGTGTAAGCCCCTGGGGTAGGATATAGTTCGAGAGGTTTTGTGTGGGTTTCATCTTGTAATGTTGTACCAGTTGTGACCACTATGTATTAAAGCAACGGTATATCTGCATAACTATGCGTGTATTCCTAGAAGGTTTTATTGGATAATGATGTGTTTTTTATGAGTAGTTGAGCTCCTATGTGTTGGTTTATTAATAAATTGATGATAGATGGGTTTTTAGCCATGTTACTTTAAAGGTTATTGATGTGGTGGTTAGCATTACATTGTTATTTCTATGAATGGAAGGTTTAGATTACCACTTGTAAGATTCTTCTTTAGGCAGGATGGGACGCGATGTCCTAGGACTCGTTGTCTAGCCCCTGGCATTTTTGGAAGGGGTATTGTTCTATATTACATATGGATGCTAGGTGTACGAGTTACAGATCGAGCTGTTTCGCCTTCGTATAGTTCCTCTTTCTTGGCATTTTGTATGCAAGGTATTGATAAATGCGTGTTGAGTTCTGTTGCGGGAAAGGGACTTGCTTTTCCTTCTTCTTGATTTGGTCCTTGCAAGGACTTTGTTGCTTGTGAGTTTTGTATCTCCACATTGGAGTTGTGTGTGTCAGCAAACGGGAGGACTTTATAAAGTTTTGTTAGAGACCCTGA
This sequence comes from Cornus kousa, assembly GCA_025631255.1. Taxonomy (NCBI): domain Eukaryota; kingdom Viridiplantae; phylum Streptophyta; class Magnoliopsida; order Cornales; family Cornaceae; genus Cornus; species Cornus kousa. Next base: position 3,223 of record JAOTQH010278902.1, read on the forward strand.
GTGAAGGTTTGATCTGAATCGTTCGACTTACCTCTACGACAGGAGGTGAAGTCCTTAGTTTTATGGAATTCATTTCGTGCAACTATGATTGATACGACGTGAGGTGTGACTTATTTATCAGTGTGTACCTTTTCTTAGGGTCTTGGATTGAGGATGGTTAGACCTTGTGTCATGAACCATGCATTTAGATTAGACGTAGAGATTGGTATGTATGTATGCTTGAGGACTGGACTTGAGGACAAGAACGACGTTGGTGTTGAAGTCAGCAATAATGGGAATAGTATGGCCAACCATTTCTCTGAGTCAGTCTTTCCTTAACATAATGTCATGTCAAAGGTCAACGATCATTGCTTTTAGTATAATTAGTGATAGTCAGAGTATGGTGTTGTGCGTTTTATACGTATGGTTGTACAATCCCATTTTAAAGTGAGTCTCACTTGGGATTGATGGTATTCTTTGTTTGTGTTTAGGTAACTTGTCGTGAATAGTGGTGTATTTGGTATGGGACTAAATGTCCAAGGAGTTTCAGTTGTTGGATCAGTTGATCATTGAGCTATGCTTGTTTTCCCGGGTATCTGATGGTACACTTAACAAGATGGATGACCTTCTTGTTTACTATTGTGGGTGTTCACCTATGATATAGCTATTGAAGGTAGTAGTTATCAGAGATGGTTTTAGGAGTGTCCTTAGGATCACGAGTTAAGCTCGCATGTTGGTTCATTGAACAATTTTGTAACCACTATTCTTGTGAGCCTTAGGGTGTTTAGTGCGGATTGGGTGAGGCGCTGCTGGTTGAGCCTACTTTGTATAGGATCCAACAGCTTTCTGATGGGATATCTCATGTGGATCGCGTTGATGCCATTTTATGTTTCAAATTGATTTTGACTAGGGTTGAGTGTTTTTCCCTTTATCTCACGTGTGGGAGTAGATGGTTGAGTATTATGGTGACTTGGATTGAAGGGTTCTTTTCATGATGCGTGCATTTGTGTAGGTTGACTGAGGTATTTGTTTGTAGATTTAGTGTCGACTAGTGGTATGTTCTGGTTAGAAAAATGACAATCCTAATGGTTCTGAGTGGTTATGACTCGGTGGAATCATGGAGTCTGGTTGGGGGTTTATGCCTTTTTGTACTTAGTAAGTGGCAGTAGAGAGTTTTGTTTGGCACTGGGTGTGCCTTTACATCCAGTTAGTTATTATTGTTGGGAAAAGGTTACATGTGACTGTGGTCACTATTCGGTCGATGTAGCGTTAGGTCACAAGCACAGGGTTACGAGTGACACAGGATATGGGATTCTTATGATTGGAATTTTGTGATATAGCATGTTGTGTGGAATAATCAGAGACGTACTCCATTTTTGTATCCTTTCATCCTTCGCTTGTGAGGTGGGTTGATGGGGACAAAATCTTTTAAAGTTAGGGAGATTGTGATATTTCTGAATTTTTCTATTTTTTATTTTTTTAGATTTTTGTTTTTTTTGGATTATTTTTGTATGGCCTTATTTTGCATGCTGGATACCGTGGGGTGTGCCAGGTGTGTTTTGAGAGTTGGTTTGGACATTTTCTCAAGTTCAAGAGTTTTGGAAATACATTGTTTGCCATTTTGGTATTTTTCTATTTTTCGGGCTGGGAGGTCCCAGGTGGGACTTGCAACCGGAGTGGTAGTACACGAGGATTATTTTTTGGAGCTGTTGCATTTCATACATTATTATTTGAAACATCTTTATGCGGATACATGTCTAAATATGTGGTTGTATTGTGTTTAGTGTATGTGCATACATATAATGATGATAAAAAGATATTTTATGTTGCCGTAGGACTCGCTATTACCTTTTAACTATTATAATGGCCATATGGTCATTACTTGGCCTCATTTTCTTTCTCCTCTCATGCAGCCTTCTCCTTTTCTCTCTAGTTTCCATTTTCTTTTTCTTTTTTCCACAAACAAGCTTAGATCTCTCCTTGTCTCTTGGGAATTCGACTTTGCCACTAAAGGCAAAATCAATGAGCACGACGAGAGCTTCGTTTTGATCGGAGCAAAGTTTGATTTGGTGCACTTTGGGATTTTGAGTTTTAGGGATTTTTAAAGTTTTCGCTTGGTTTTTTTGAAGTAGGGGTTCCTAAACTAAACATCCTTTCATTTTAGTGAGTTATCACCTATATTGTGTGTATAGCATGTTAAAATTTTGAACCTTGTTGTGGTTATTGGAGTTTTTCTATGAAAAGTGTGTTGGGTGTTTTTATGTGGTAATTGAACTAGTTTTTACCATATTTGAATTATGTTCTACATGTTGACATGCTATTGTTGTGTGGTTGATAACATGAGAATTGTGGTAGTACTTAATGGATAAAGCATGCTAGCATGATTGTGGTGTAACATATAAGTTTTCATGGTATTGAAGTGCATGTGGAATTCATACATTAGCATGGACAAGAAAAGGGTAATTTATCTTGGAAATAAAGAAAATTGTTTTAGGTAAAGGATTTGAAAATGGGGAGTAATATCTCATTGCATAAATTTGCATAACATTGAACTTGTGATGTGTGGATTGTATGTGATTGTATATTTTTGCCAATATAAATATGACCCCTCTCTCTATACTCCATTCATTTTTTAGATTCAAGGGGTCATTAAGGAATGAATTTTAGGCACTTCCTACTGGGCCATTGTGCTCACCCCATTATTATCATTTTTCAGAACTCGAAAGAGAAAGTGGACGATTCATCTTCACCATTGTAGACCATTTAGGAAGTGACATTTGATGTTATTATAGTCTTTATTATTTGTAGTGTTATGAGTTCAATCAAGTTGTAATTGTATTTATTCTAATGGCAAAGTAATTTTTTATTATTTTGGGGTATGTAATTGGTACCAATGGTCTTACATCCCTATATTGTAATTTTTACAAAGCATTGTTCTAATATTGTAATAATATTCATATTAATTCTATTTGGGTATGTAAGCATGTGTATATCAGGATGAGATTTATTTGGGGTATTTTAACGTATGTATATTTATATATATATACACGTTCAATGGTGTTATGGTCTAGTTAGTGGTGTTTTAGTGGTGTTTAGTGGTTAAATTGTGGGATAATTGTGTACAAAATTGGTTGATCAAATTATGGATAAAGAGAGAAAAAATTAATAATCTGGGAAGTTTCAGTCGACATTTAAGTACCCACACGTCGACTGGTATGTCCAAATTTTGGACAGTAGGCTTTTCCATTGTATACAGCACAAACCAGTCGACATGAAAGGGTTCACGTCGACTGATTCACTCAAACCAATCGACGTGTAATTGTTACACGTTGACCGGTTCCTGTTATTTTAACGTTATAATTTTTTTTTTCCTTTTTGCCCTCTTCCACTCACTTAAAGATATCATTACACACCATATGATCTAACAAAACACAATAACTGTATTTTATCTAAAGGAATGACCATATTACCCCCAGATTTCATCATAATCATTGAAGGACCTTAGAAAAGGACTGTTTTACCCTTTTTGGGTTTTTAAACCATTATGTGTGTGTGTGTGTGTGTGTGTTAAAGGACTATTTTTCCCTTGTTAGGCTTAAAGTATTAATTTAATGTGAAATAACCGTTATGCCCTTAGTTGACCTTAGGTTCAGTTAAAGACCCGGATAACGATTCAGACCTCCAGGATTAGGTCGTTACATAACACTTCCATTTTCAAATAATCATCATCACCATTTATATATAATGCAATGCATGAAATACCCAATGCAATAACAAGCCACACCCACACCCTCACTTGTCCACACATCGCATTCACACCCTCGTATATCCACGCGTAAGTCTCTCACCTACACAACTCTTATGCCCATTAATACCCTTATGCCATGCGTATAGAAATGTTTCAATTACTATTAATCACTACTCATTATGCTTCCATAATGCAATAGATAATTGCTATAACAAGATTAATTCATATTTTTAGCATACTTTAAACATTAAAATATCATCCAGCATATGAGTAGTCAAAGATATCACAATAACCCTATAAGGAAAAATATAGAATCCATCACATAGCAAGTTAATAACATTTTTATTGCAATTTATATCAAAATAGACATATAACCCCATGGAACATATCAATTCGACCAAGCTCAAACATTAAACCAAACCCTATAATCAAATTATGCAATTAGACATCAATTTTACACGTTAAAGATGGGGAAAAAATCCAATCAACTATCAAACTCAAGGAATATTACAATTAAACAACTATACCTCTTTGAAGAGAAAACCCCCACATTTTCAAAATCCTCAAGTCCACCCAATTGTAAATATATTCCAATCATTTTGTAGCTCTCATCGAGCTCTACAACTTTGTCTTCAATGGCAAAGATCAAATCTAACTAAAAGAAGATGAAATCTATGCTTAAAATTAAAGATTTTAGAGAAAGAAACAGTTTGTAGAGAGAGACAGACTGGTTTGGCAGAAATGGGGGAAGAAAAATGGACTAAAAATAGGTTTTGTGGTCCTTGTATAACACCTTAGTCAAGGTATGCCTCACTTGGCTTAAATATCTCTTTTTGTCTCCTTCCTTACATAATTGCACATACACATATTATAAATGCACATCCAAGTACATGCCCACATAATTATACACCAAATAAAGATGTATGAAATTTAATGATCTCGAAAAGTAGGCCCGAGCAAGAAAAATCCGAATGCGGGACCCACAAGGGACCTCCCGGACCAAAAACTCTAAAAATGTCTAAATGACATAAAACACATTTCTAAGAGTCCTAAACTCGAAGAAATGCCCCAACCAATCTCGGAACTCACATGACACATCCCATGGTGTCCGGCACGCCAGACGAGGTGATAAATAAATAAATCCCAAAAAATAAAAAATACCCAAAATTGGAAAAATGGGAAGCGTCACAATTGAATTCAATCAGATCCATGAGATTGCTTAATTTGATCCAATGCAATCTATAAAATAATGGATTGGATCGGATTGATCTATGAATTAGGCTTTTCTAAACATTTCATTTTTTATTTTTTTTTGTTCGACAAGCTAGTAAAAATGAATTGTTGTATGTTTGTGTATACTATATAGTGCATACGAGATAGGTCATGAGAGAAAGACACCCTTATGGTATGCATATAGAGTGTATAACCTTTTATATGTTCTGAAAAATCCGATCCCTAACATCTAATTTTAGAGTAAATAAGGATTTGAATGCTGAAAAGACTAAAGTGTCCCTCTATAACTGAAGAAAAAATAAGTAAAAAACCTAATTAAATATGAGATGACTAAAGTGTCCCTCTTTTATTTATTTATTTTTTTCTTCTTCACCATCACTGCCGGCAATAAGTATGTTGCCAGCAATAAAGCCAATCACCGACAGCGAAGACCAGACCAAATCGCAACCACTTTCCTATCATTTCGGCGAGGTCGTCGGACTGGTCATTGCTTACCGTTACTTGTTCATCATCGGCAACGACCTAAGGTTGCTGTTCTTTTTTTGCCGATCAACCAGGTCACTGAAGCATGACCTGATAAACACTATAGACGGCAACCAAAAGCTTCCGCGATAAAAAACCAAGCGACGATGTCCATGGATTCTAACAAACTCATAATTGAACTCTAGGATACCTAAGTTTGGCAAACCCAAGTTACAGACCTCCATACTCCATGACCTGTATGTAATATAAACAGTTACCAGACTGAGAGTAATGTAAAAACCATTTACAATGATAAGCTCCAAGCAGCAACATCAATAAAAAATGGTGAGAATATCTGAGTCTCAAGCACCCAAATGGCAAAAGCACATAGAAGAAGATCTATCGCTGTATTTCATCTAAAACACGACCGGGAACCCGGTGAACTTCAGTCTGTTGAAAAGATGCAGTACCTAGCGGTCTTCAGTATATATTTAATATATATATATATGTATATAAGGGTATTATCAGAAGAGAAAAGTGTATTTTTAGAATTTTACATTTTAAAAATGTCATGTGCAATGCATTTAACTAAATTTTTAACGAAAATGTGACCTCAAAGCTCTTCTTTGATTATTTTTTCAAACTTAACGGACTTATATACCCAAAATAAATGTTAGGGGTGTTATTTGCTCGAAATTTAAACATTAGGAGTGTTTTTCTCACTTTACCCTTGATTGATTTAGTATGTAATTTAACAGGTCTTATACTGTCTGAAGTTTTTACATCTTGCTTTTAAGTTCTAATGGGATATTAAAAACCAAATATTTTTTCCTCTTTAATCGTTTCTTCTCCCTCTAAATGCAAATAAATCAATTAATACAATTGGACTCCAAAGTCCAACACAATTCAACAATGGACAATTTTTCTAGAGTTAGGGGTGGAAAAATTCGACACGATTATGACGTAAATGGGTTGACACGATTAACCCATTTAGTTAATCATTTAGTGTTCGGGTTTCGGGGTTCAACTTGTGTAACCCATTTATACCCATTTAAATAAACGTGTTACCCCTGAACCCGTCTAACCCGTTACCTATTTTTACTTGATTAATTAGTAGGGGACATTTTAATCATTTCATGTTTACATAAGTAACCCTAATTCTTAAAGCACAGTCTAACACTCCTGGTCCATTACGCCTTTTATTCTCTTTAGTCTCTCCTCTTTCTATGCCGCCTCAGTATGACTCTCTCTCTCTCGTCCCTAACCAGATAAGTACTCTTTATCTCAGATTCCCAATCTCTCAAATCCACACCACACTTTAAACAACCAGAAGGAGAATCTGAGATCAACAATCTTGATCACTATACTTCAAGCGACCAGAAGAAGATTCGAAGAACACAAACTTCAAACGGTTAAAGTAAGTTATCTCTAATTTTTTTGTCCTTTTTCCTTTTGTTTAATGCATCTGTGTCTGTGATCATGCTTGATTTAACTGTGCTGTTGGTAGATAAATCTTTGATTATATGTATTTACCAAACAAATCTTTGTGGCCACTTGATTTTGAACCTTTCAGATCTATCATTGTAATTCAGAAACCTTTCAAATCTATCATTGTAACCTTTCAGATCAATTTTTAGTTTTGTTATGGGCATTATAAC
>JAOTQH010278923.1:6411-19826 GCA_025631255.1 Cornus kousa
TTGATGCTAAACAGAAATTGGAGATGGAAATTGAAGAGCTAAAAGGAAAACTGCAGGTGATGAAACATCTGGGAGATGAAGATGATGCAGCAGTTCAAAATAAGATGAAAGATATGACTGAAGAACTGGAGCAGAAAATTGATGAAATGGGTGATTTGGAAAATTTAAATCAAACTCTTATTGTCAAAGAACGCCAAAGTAATGATGAGCTGCAAGAAGCTCGTACAGAATTGATTGCGGTATATTTTCTTTCACCTGCTGGTTTCTTCTTTGGGACTGAATTTTTTGCTGTAGTTGGTATTGGAAAAATACTGATACAACTTGTAATGTGTTGAGTTGTAGCCAATCAAAGTTCTAAAGTTCTCACTCCAAATATTTCATAAGGCATAGGAGTTATTGTCAGATGAAGAATGTTACCATCCTATCAGCATGACATTTACTCGTATGGTAATGGAAACAAAATGCATTGAAGAGATAAGAGAGATGAAATTTTAGTTAGCTATCAAATAAAAGGTTGCACTATCAATATATTGTTTGATTGCTACCACTTGAGGTTATTGTTGATTGTCTTCCCGAGATCCTCCATTGTAACATAGAGCATCCTCTTTCAGCCACATAACTTGGTGCAGCCAGTTGCAATTGTCGGTTTTGTTCTTTCTACTTATGTACAATCATATTTCCACATGCTGGTATTCACAACAATTTATTCTATTTCTGGGCTTGAGCAATATGTTGACTATTGGTCGCAACACCCTAATTGGGATAAAGAGAATGGGAGAAATAGATGTGAAGCCTTTTTCAGAACACATGCAAGCTAAAATTTCCACCTGAAGAAGCACAAATCAAGGCCTCAGAACAATGCTCTCTGTGGCAGGAAAGACTGAAAAAACCAGAATGGCATCCATTTAAAATACTGTTTGTTGAGGGAAAGCATCAGATATGCCTTCTAAATGTTATAATGTTGTGCTCATTCTTGTTTATGATTCTGGGACTCACGCTTTAATACTTTTTCGCAAGGTTGTCACTTATATGTTGTGTCTGCATATGGTGTTATTTCTCATGAGTCATGCGATGATGTATCCCGATGACCTAACAAATATGAGAGTGATGCCCATATATTTTGTCATCTTGAGCTTGAGTTTCTACAGGCACATAAACATTGTAGATGGATGGCTTGAACTTCCTTATGTTTTTAGTATGCTTATTGTGTTAGAAACCCGCCCAATTTTCAGTGAATTTTGTAATATTGCTTTGAGTTTAACTTTTGGATGAAAGTTTTTGCTTCTCTCTCTTCCTACATGTAAATTAAGAGAAGTTGTTGGATTAATTAAATGTAAATGATACTGCATAATGTAGGAAGTCATAGATGACGACGATGAGATGCTGTGAAATCTCAAGGAGGAATGGGGAGAGGACATATTTGAGGCAGTCACAACAGCCTTGAAAGAGACGAACGAATATAACCCCAGTGGAAGGTATGTGGTGTCTGAGCTATGGAATTTCAAGGAAAAAAGGAAAGCCACTCTGAAGGAAGTAATTAGTTACATTTTGAAGAATTTGAAGACACTAACGCGCAAGAGACAATGAGCTTAAGGTTGGTATTTACAGGTTTTATTGATATTCAAATACTGTCTTTTATTGGTAGAATGAACTGAGATATAACTCAAAATTGTTTTTTAATTCGAATTATTACCATCTTATAAAAAAGACTAGCAAATGACATTTGAACTGTTTTAGAATCTTATGATTGGTTTAATACGATTTTCTTTTGCACGTGTAAAATCACGACTGAAAAGAAATATGAATATATAATGAGGTTTTGGTGACAGTTTCTGGATCTTGTTCTAGTGATTTCATTTCTAGTTTTTCTAGATTTTCTGGGGCTAGGGATGATCCAGTTGTCACTGCTAAAAGTTGATTCTGCAAATGACAAGATTTTTGTCATAGTGCAGTGTAGACTGTGTGAAACAGTTGATTAGTTAAACAAGTGATAACAAAAAATATTCGCACTTCCTGTTAGGTAATTTTTGTTGTTCTATATATATGTTTCTTTTCCTTGGTTATTCAATTGTCTTAAGAATGGCATGGAGTTTAAGAAACTTAACTACAGTCCAGTCAGCTAGTAATTGCACAGTATTTGCAACTGCATGTTCATGGAATGTCAAGGTGGAATCGATCAAGTGAAATGGATATCTTGTCTCTTTTTCTTTTTTTTTTGGTAAGGTAATGATTTAAATGGATATCTTGTCAATCCAACAGGACTGTCAAAATTGTGCCTATCAACTGTGTATGTTAGATTTATTGGCTCAACTACATATATTCTCCATTCTATGTCGTCGTGCAACCTTTCCTTACAAATTTAAGACGGAACCATTTGGGGTTCAATGGAACTTACTGAACTCTTATGTGGTCCATTCAGGTTCATCTCTTGTATCATTAGGATGAGTGAGGAATTATTGTAAGCAGGGAAGCAAACGACTACATTGCTATTATAACATTGGAGATTTTGGGGGAAATATTGTTTACTTCAAGTTCACCCATTTAAATTAATTCAGATTATGTGTTTTCTTAAATTCATTACAGTTATTGTAATTGGAAGGTCTTGTCCATTGACATTTTGACCTCAGTTCATCTTGGCAGATTTATTATTGGATTTTTCTTGATTTAGCGATTTGATATGCTTAAGAGGAGGAGGTGGGGAAAGAAACTCTCATGATTTGATTAGTTTATATTATTGATGTAGATGTAGTTAGCATGGTAATTGAAAATTGATGCATATAAGTGCTTGCACTCATATCTGTGATTGTGTATCGCACTGTTTGCCATACGAGCTTTCTATGCTACATGATGCAGAAAAAGGTTTGAGATGGGAATTTTACAGGAAATTACTGTTGTGATAGGTTAGAAATAATAATAAATAATTAAATAAATCTGAAAGAAATTTTCATTATTTTAAATGAGTATATTCCTAATGTTGTTATCCACAGCATATAGTCGAAAATGCGTCCATAGAAGTGCTTACACCCACATATTTTTGTTTTTTTTATTTCTTGTAAATTACACTGTTTAACATTGATGTTTCATGCCAGGTGATGCAGAAAAAGGTTAGAGGTGAACGTACTGCAATTTAGAATGTGGAGCGCACTTATTTGCAACTGATGAAACTAGAATTCAGGACAAGATTTGTTTAAAACCTTTATTTCACCACCTGTTGTGCTCTGTAATGTAGGCAACAAAACAGAACTTGTTAAAACCGGGTGCCATATTTGTCAGCATTTAGATGGGATGCGAATATCTTCTTCAGTGGGGGAAATTCTGCACGTGTCCTTTTGAATGCTTGAACAATAGTAATTATTTCCCTAGGAAATACCATTTAAATATCTGGTTATCAGATGTTAGAAATGCTGCTCTTATTTGCTTGCTTCTATAACAATGTATATACATATTGATGCTTGTATTAGCTATTTTATGTTTGTGCTGATACGGTACAAGCATATATAAAATGGCTAAATGGAACACAGGCTTCGACGTTGATGTTGACCAAATGTAGATGAAATGGAACAGGGTTGCTGAAGTTGCTTGTTTTTCCACGAGTGTTCTAGGTAATCATTTGATAAATCATGGTCATCTTATGGATTTCTGGTCAGATCTAACTTGATCTGAATCTTATTCCATAATGAAATTTTGGTCCATGACTATAGGTTGAAATACGAACAGTGAGTTTTGTGATGTTAAAAGGGAAGTGATGCACAGGCTGTGACTTGATACACACACTATTAAATTTGTAGGTGCTTTGCTCTTCCAGTCTTACACTGTTTATATATGATTGGCATATGGTGGTTTTGATTTAGTTGTTTAGTTTCAGTGTGTTTGTCTGTGTATGTATTTATATGTATATACATATATATATTTTCCATTAATAGAATTATTGTTTGTGAGAGCATAAATGGTGGTGGTGGTGACAACCCTAGCTGAATGGCTGAATGCATATATTGCTGCTGCCTCATCTCGATTACATTTAAAAGAACTTCATGTCTGAAAAATGGAGCAGAAGTAGAGTAACTGAAATAATTTATCGCCTCTTCCAAGTCGTTAAAATTTGCAGGTTGGAGTTAAATTTTATTAAATATACTTTAAAAATTAATTCTGCTACATGAATGTAGCGTGACGTTTCTCGTACATCTGTTACATTTCAGCTGGAAATCTTAAAATGGGGGCTCACTGTGCAAGTCTTATTATATACAAGGGGTCTCATGCTTCAAGGTCGATATAAAGTGGATGGTCCAATGGAGGTGAAATGGAGACTCACTGAGGTTGCTTGTTTTTCCATCTCGAGTGTCCTAGGTCAATCGTTCAAGGGATGAATTATAGTCCTCTGATGATTTTCTGGTCGTCTGATCTAACCTGATTCAAATTTTTGTGCATAATCAGGATTTGGTGGAAATTTAGACATACGTGATTTATGTTAATTCTCTGGATATGAAGCAGTGTAGTAGTTAAATCCACAATGATAATAAAAGTTCATATAAATTACAATGGGGAAATTCATACGCTCAAATTAATACTCTCAGAAAGCTTCAAAATGGTGAGGAAAATTTATGAATGGTTCCAGTACATTCACTTCATATATGGATTCGGTTTGACAGTAGCATAATTTTTTTCTTTTTTTCCTTGGCAAATTAAGGGTGAGGATTTGAATACAAACACACTCGTTTGGGAAGCCGGTTATTTTAACAAGGAAACCGGTTATTTTACCAATTAGACCACTACCTAATATCCGTTTAGCACAATTTATGTGACCCAAATTTTAATTAGGATCTAATTATACTTGTGGCTTAATTCGAAAACTTTGTTTATCGTGATGAACCTTATAAGAGCTTTATTTGAGAATTGGGGTATTGATGAATTTGTATAAGAGCAATGAGAGCTTTATTGGAGGTTTTTGTGTAATTAATTAGTGAGTGGTAGAGATTTTAAAATTGTGAAAAATTAATTTAAGTGGAATACAAGTGGTAGTTACACTGCCTTTAATTCACTGCTTCTTGTTAAAAGATACTCCTTATGTTTCATAATAATTATTCATTTATTAAATTTAAACAACATATTTTATATTTTTCTATAAAATACTTTTAAAATTTTAAAAAAATTCAAACTTGATTATATATATATATATATCTTTAAACTTAAAAGAATAATTTTATAATTTTTAAAATAGACAATATCATAATTACATGCTCTCTTACAAAATTATACTGCTCGGAAGGGCAATGCAGCTCTGCTATTCCTGTAACAGATGTGACCCATGCATGTATATATTAAAGTTATGGTCACCCACACAAGATACCTGGTATACATTTTATATATACAGTATATGTATATATTAAACGGAGAGAAGTGCTATGGCCGAGTCTAGGGAGTGAGAGAGGAAGAAGAAGATGCTGAGGAAGACAGAAAAAGGGAAAGTTGTAATTTGTGCTCAGTGAAGGTACGGATCATTCTAACATTTGCCCCTTTTGAGTGATTTCACCAAAATTCCTCTTTAATGTTGTTTGCCTAATTCCGATAATATGCTCTATAATTGAAGGCATTCAATATGATAATCTTATGATGATCCTACTTGCTGAAAAAAAAAAAAAAAAATTAAAAATGAGACTTTTATACATGGTCCTCTGATGATTTTCTGGTCTGATACAACTCATAAGATGATTTCATTTTTTCTTTTACCACGTGCATGCTTCCCAAGCTCAGGACTCTATGCCTTATGAGTTTCGATATCTGTATAGTGGTTGTATACTTAATTGAAACAGATTTTGATATAATGAAATCAAGAAATTGTCACCCATCATCACATTTTGTGGTAGTAAAACTGTGACAGTGTGGGGTGAAAGTGTGACACAGCATGTAGTAAAATTTTCACAACAATGAAAAAATCATTTCCAAATTATCAAGCATTCGCATCACAAAGTCATGACATTGTATAGTCTTATTTCGAAACACCTATTGTGTTTGAAATAAAGTTTGGGCATTTGAGAATACATACAATTATTACAATTTATCAACACCTATTATTGGTAAGCATTGTATGGTCTTATTTCAAAACACCTATTGTTCTCCATTTACATCAACTTTGTGACTCTATTTTGTGAACCATTTAGTTGGTAAAGATTATTGCAATTTGGGCAAATTGCATGGCGTGGTAGGTCTGCATATATCAAATTTGGGACTCCATTCTGTGAACCATTGCAATTTTTGCAATTTGTTATGATTTGACATATGTTTATGTAGGTACTAGTGAGCTTATGTAGTAAATGGAATGCACATGTTTGACTTAAATTGTGGCATTATAATAATGCAGTTGGAAATTTGTATATCAATTTTGCGAATGGAGAAAGGAAAGCAATCAAGGAGTAAACGCAGAAATGATGAGGCGCATGTTGAAAGTACAGATGTAGAGGACTTCGGTGCATATCTCTTGTTCCTGTGAGAAACAATAAATTTGTAGAGTTTATACCCTCATGTGTTACATTTTAAAAGATTTATAATGATTGTGATGCAATTTTGTTTTTTTAGGTCTGAGTAAAGCAAGTATTTTCAAGATGAAGCCTTAAATAACAGTGGGAAGGGGACAAAAAAGGTGGCTCTGTAACTGTCATTTTAATTAATAATATTTACGTATTTATTGCAGACTTATAATTAATTAATTCTTAATTGATGCCTTCATTTCAAATGGTTCCAGTTAAATGGTAAGCGGAAATGGAATGATATGAGTGAGAAAGAGAAGCAACCGTACAAGAATAGAATGGAGGCATTTACGAATTATAAACCTGAACCTCGTTTAAATAACGAGGAGGTAAGAAATATGATGTTTGAGTATTTGTTGTGACTCAAAAATAGGATAGATAGGATTATGAATTCCTGAACCATGCAATATCCAATATGTGTTTCCTAGTTGGGAAACTCACACACACTGCTTCCACCGAGGTTCGAACCCCTGACTTCCCTTTGGGAAGTAGGAGCCTTGTACCGCTAGGCCACAGGCCTGTTGGTCATTTTGATACAATTTCACCATGTTCTATAATAGCTTTTGATCATATATTTTCTCGACATTCATTTTAACGTTTCTACTTTTCTTGACATTCATTTTAACGTTTCTACTTTTTCTGTGAGCTTCATTTATGTTCAGTTATGCTACATATTATTTGTAACAGAACAAGACAGTACGTTTTAAATGGCTGGTCATGAACAATTCCCATAATATTTGCTTATAACATAGAAACTAATTTTTTAGATTTATTTTTCTGTTTCAGACAGTCACAACAAGGTGCAGCCCACGACAATTCGTGCCGTCAAGAGGTTGACAGGCAGGAAGAAAGAGGCTGTTTGCGAAATTGGGTTTGGAACCCTACTTGGACTACAATGCACAACGTTGAAGCGCCAATTGTGCACATGGTTGGTGAGTCATTTTGACCCAGTCACATGTGAGCTAAGGCTTGAAAATCAAAGAACAATATCCATTCATCCTCGTGACGTTGGGGAAATTCTTGGTCTACCGTGTAGTAGGGGTTCCAAGGATGTGCCCCAACAATCAGATGGGGACTATAAATGGTTAAAATCTGCAGGCTTGAAAGTGAAGGATGCTTTAAAAGCATCTCACCTGGAAAGCCAGTTGCATAAACTTCCTCCTGGTGACAATTTCAAGAGGTGTTTCGTCCTCTTTGCATGCGCCACCATTCTATGTCCTAATTCAAGAGGCGAAGCAAGCAACAAATTGATTGGTGCCGTTGATGACGTGATGGCAATTCGCGGATACAATTGGGGGAAGTATGTGTTGGAAACTTTGAAAATGGCAGTTACGTCCTATAATGCCGAAGGTGGATGCACATCGGTTAATGGATCTTTACTCTTCTTAATGGTATGTGTGCAGGAAATTATTTTAATTTGTATGGTATTATTTTGCAAAATTGTTGACTAATATTTAGTTTTGTTTTGTGGTTTAGCTTTTTTATTTTGAGCGAGTGGATGTGCACTGGGTAGAACGTTCATCACATGAACCATGCACCACTGCTGCTGCTTGGACAAAAGAATTGATTGCGAAGAGGATCACTTGGGAGAGGAAGCATTAGCATGGATTTGGTCATGGTGAGGTGAGCAATATAACCACCAAACATTGTCAGTTGTCTTTACATGCTCGTTTTGTACATATAGTAATAATATGGTTTGTAATCATGAAAAGCCATTGAAGAGTTCCGCCTCTTACAATTCATGTGGCCCTGAAAATGACAAGGAGACCGAGACTGAAGATTGTGAGAATAGTTCCGATGATCCCGATTATCAGGTATAATGCATTTTAATTCTTACAATAAGCATTGTTAGCTACGCATGCGATGATTTATGGTCGAGTAATCATTGATGGCTTTAATTTGAAAAATGATAGGAATTGAAGAGTATTTTGGTGAGGAAAGTAAAGAAATTCTTCCATGGTAAGTGTAGGCAATGAGCTCGACCGGAAGCGAGCTGTTCGACACCACCACCAATGCAATCACCCAGCATAGAGGTGCCTGTATGTTCGCAGCATGTTCAAGAGCCAGGCACCAGTTTGGCCTTTGTGGTATCACCTGTTAGAAGTTTCATGTTCAATGCATGGATGTTTTATTCTCTGCAGTCAGTTTTGGTATTATTCTTTTAGAATAGCGTGTGAAATAATTGACTTCATCTTTTCATGGAGCAGAAAAGTGCTGGTGAGGATGTCTTAAGGCTGGTTGAAGAGCAAAGGGTGTGCCTCTTAGTATTAGGCTTTGTCTATTTACTGTTGTTTGCATATTTATCTTTTATATTTCATGATTTAGCAATTTGTCTAGATTTCGTTGATGGAGGATTTCAAATGCGCAGAGGGAGAAAGAGGAGGCTAATAATAAGATACTCAACTTAGAAAAACAGCTGGATGCTAAACGGAAACTGGAGATGGAAAATGAAGAGCTAAAAAGAAAACTAAAGGTATCAGGATTTGACTAGATGCTGTGGTTTGCATACTTAACCTTTTACTTTTCATAATTTAGCAATTTGCGTAGATTTCATTGACAGGGGATTTCAAATGTGCAGATGGAGCAAGACGTGATTTTAAATATGTCACTTCACTAACAACAACAGCTAATTGCTAAACAGAATTTGGAGGTTGAGATTGGAGAGCTCAAAGGAAAACTGACGGTAATAGTGTGCCACTTAGAATTAGCCTTTCATTTGATACCGTAATTTGCATTTTTAACTACTTATTTTTTCCCATTATGTAGCAATTTGTGTAGCTTTTGTTGACTGGGTATTTCAAAATGTGCAGAGGGAAAAGGAGGAAGCTTTGAGTAAGCTACTTGCATTGGAAAAGCAACTTGATGCTACGCAGAAACTGGAGATGGAAATTAAAGAGCTAAAAGGAAAACTGCAGGTGGTGAAACATCTGAGGGATGAAGTTGATGCAGCAGCTCAAAAGAAGATGAAAGGGGTGACTAAAAAACTGGAGCAGAAAATTGAGGAACTGGGTGATTTGGAAAATCTAAATCAAGCTCTTATTGTCAAAGAGTGCCAAAGTAATTATGAGCTGCAAGAAGCTCGTACAGAATTGATTGTGGTATAAATTATTTCCCCTGTTGGTTTGTTCTTTGAGACTCAATTTTTTGCTGTAGTTGGTATGGAAATTAGACTGATACGAGTTTTAATGTGTCATGTTTAATATGCGGTTTCATAGCACATATGAGATGAATTGGCACCAATCAAAGTTCGCACTCCAAATATTTGTAAAGGCAAAGAAGTTGTTTCCAGATGAAGAATATAACCATCCTATCAGCATGACTTTTCCTAGTATGGTAATGGAAACAAAAAGCAATGAAGAGACGAGAGACGAAATGTTAGTTAGCTGTCAAATAAAAGAATGATCTATTGGTATATTATTTGAATGCAACCATTAGAGGTTATCTTTTATTGTCTTACATAGATCCTCCATTGTAACGTAGAGCAATCTCTTTCAGCCACATAACTTGGTACAGCCAGTTGCAATTGTCAGTTTTACTCTTTCTGCTTATGCACAATCATATTTCCACATGGTGCAATGTATTCATGACATTTTATTCTATTTCAGGGCTTGCGCGATATGTTGACTATTGGTCGTAACACCCTATTTGGGATAAAGAGAATGGGAGAAATAGATGTGAAGCCTTTTCAGAACACATGCAAGCTAAAACTTCCACCTGAAGAAGCACAAATCAAGGGCCCAGAACAATGCTCCCTGTGGCAGGAAAGACTCAGAAAATCAGAATGGCATCCTTTTAAAATAGTTTTTGTTGAGGGAAATCACCAGGTATGCATTTTAGATGTCAATGTTGTGCTCATTCATGTTTGTGATTCTTGGACTAATGCTTAGATGCTTCATTGCTTCCCCCCTCCCTCCCCTTCCAATGCTTTTAAGTCTTTTTCACAAGGTTGTCACTTATATATTTTGTTTGCATATGATGTTATTTCTCATGAGTCATGTGATGTATCATGATGACCTATCAAATGTGAGATTGATGCCCATATATTATTATATTTTGTCAACTTGAGCTTGAGTTTCTTACAGGCACGTAAATATTGTAGATGGAAGGCTGGAACGAACTTGTGTTATTAGCATGCTTATTGCAGTAAGAAACCTGCCCAATTTTCAGGGAATTTTGTAATTTTGCTTGAGTTAAAAAATTGGATGAAAGTCTTTGCTCCCTCTCTTCCTACACATGTAAATTTAGAGGAGTAGATGGATTAATTAAATGTAAGTGATGCTGCATAATGTAGGAAGTCATAGATGATGATGATGAGATGCTGCGAAATCTCAAGGAGGAATGGGGAGATGACATATATGAGGCAGTCACAACAGCCTTGAAAGAGATGAACGAATATAACCCCAGTGGGAGGTATGTGGTGTCTGAGTTATGGAATTTCAAGGAAAAAAGGAAAGCCACTCTGAAGGAGGTAATTAGTTACATTTTGAAGAATTTGAAGACACGTAAGCGCAAGAGACATTGAGCTTAAGGTTGGTATTTATAGGTTTTATTGATATTCAAATTTGTCTTTTATTGGTAGAATGAATCAAAGATACAACTCAAAAGTGATTTTTGATTCGAATTTAACAATCTTGTCAATCATGATACCCTACATGGATATATTGAAAGACTAGCAACAGATAGCGTTTGAACTGTTTTATAATCGTATTGTTGATTTGAATACCATTTTCTTTTGCATGTATAATCACCAGTGAAAATAAATATGAAGATATAATGATTTTTTGGTGACAAAGTTTCTGGATCTTGTTCTACAGACTTTGTTTTTAGTTTTTCTAGATTTACTCGATGCAGGGATGATTCATTTGTTACTGCTAAAAGTATATAAATCAATTCTGCAAATGACAATTTTTCTGTCATGGTGCAGTGTATTGTGTGTGAAACAGTTGATTAGCTAGTCAAGTGACAGCAAAATTATTGGCATTTTCCATTAGGTAATTTTTTTCATTCTATATATGGTTCCTTTCCTTTGTCATCTATTCAATTGTCTAAGAAATGGCATGGAGTTTAAGAAACTTATCTATAGGCCAGTCGGTTTGATCAAATGAAACTGGTATCTTGTCAATAGAATATGAGAGTCAAAATTGTGCCCATCGGCTGTGTAACATTAGGTTTATTTAGCTCAAGTTCATTTATTCTTCATTCTATGTTATTGTGGAAGATTCATTTGTGCAATCTTTCCACGCAAACATAAAGGGAACCATTCAGGGTTCATTGGAATTGAACTTGTTTGTGGTTCATTCATGTTCACCTCTTTCATCAGTAGGATGAGTGAGGAATTATGTATGCAATCGCTTAAATTACAGTTATCGTGATTAGAAGAACTTTTCTACTGATATTTTAACCTCATAGTTAATTTTGGCAGATTTATTGATTGGATTTATCTTTACTTAGTGTAACTAAAAGGTGGGGTTTCTGTTGGCGATTTGAGATTATCCTGTCCATGCATGAACAATCCGAGCTTGTTATGCTACATAGTTTGCATAATAGTTAAAAATTGATGCATATAAGCGCTTGCACTCATATATGTCATTTTGCGTATTGCACTGTTTTCCATATGAGCTTTCTATGCTATATGATTCAGAAAAAGGCTGGGGATGGAAATTTTGCTGGGAAATTAGTGTTTCTGTCTTGATATCTGTATGTTGTGGTAAGTTTTTTTTTTTAATATTTTATATTAAAAAACAAGTTTATATTCCTATTATTGTTATCCTTCGACAGTATATTGTCAAAAATGTTTGCATACAGGTGCTTACACCAACATTTTTTTTTTTCCTTGTAAATTACACTGTTTAACGATGAGGTTTCGTGCCAGGTGATGCAGAAAAAGGCTAGAGGTGAACGTATTACAATTTTGAATGTGTAGCACACCAACTTGCAACTGATGAAACCAGAATGCAGGACAATATTTCTCTATAGCTGTATTTCACCACCTGTTTATCTTTGTAATATATGCAACAAAACAGAACTTGCTAAAACAGGATGTTATTTTGGTCAGTATTTCGATGGGATGTGAATATCTTCTTTAGTAGGGAATTCTGCATGGTTATTTTGAATTATTGAACAACCCGAATTGTCACCGTTTAAATGTATATCTGGTTTTCAGACGTTAGAATTGCCGCTCTTATTTGGTTGATCTAGAATGGTGTATATAAACACATTGATTGATGCTCGTATTAGGTATTTCATGTTTGTGCTAATATGGTAGTAGCTGCTGATATCAAGTAGATCGTCTTAAATGGAGATGAAATGGAACTAAGTTACTTGTTTTTCCATCAACTGTTGTAGGCGAATCATTTCTAGTTAGATCACTTGATCCAAATCTTACAACATGATCAAATTTTGGTCCATAACTACTTGGACAATATTCTTGGTTGAGGCTAGGGAATTTCTGGTTGACAACATTGCTTTCAAGATTGGAGATGTGTCCTCTTTGAGGCTCTCTCTCTTAAGACGGATGTAATATTGTAATTGATGGGTAGTGACATGGAGATTGATAGATATTGTACATTTAGGTCTAATTCTGCTTATTCCGAATTAATGGGTAGTATTTTGATAATTTTCGTATTTGTTATGTTACCCTAGTGCGAGGGTATTTATTCGTTATAAACTTTCTCTATCCAATATTATGATCATCACAGTGAAACTCTTGGACGTACCTCTAGATTTTGGGTGAACCAAGTAAAACTTATAGGTTCTTGATACGCATGTTTAATCTTTTTCTTGTGTTTTGTATTTAATTTCGCAACAGTAATTTACCCAAAGATTGTTTTATTAGCCAGATTTTTAAAGATGGTAGAAGGTGTAAGCCAATTTTTCTGATGATCAGAAGCTATC
>JAOTQH010278924.1:0-10301 GCA_025631255.1 Cornus kousa
AGAGAATGGAGGGTTTTGGCATGGAAGCAGATGGTTTCAGAGCCATTTTCAGCTTCACACGTCTTGGGATCATTTGATGAAGCATTCAAACCTATATATGTGTGTGTGTGTGTGTATAAATACATATATTTATTGATATGTGTGTGTATGTGTGTGTTTTTGAAGCAAAGGTGCATGGACGCACGTTGGAATTGAATTTTATTTTCAATACTCAGTGGTCCTTTACGTAGGAAAAAAGGACTATGTATTTGTTTTTAGCCATTGGATTAAGAGAAACTTTTCAAATCTGACGGTTGAGGTTATGGGCTCGACTTGAATTGATAAGAATTCACTGAGTCAAACTATATCATAGATTTTGACTAGACACATTCTAATAATTTTTTTCAGATTTTGTTTTTCCTTTTAAGACTCGTAAATAAATTATAACAAGTTTTCAATGTGTAATATGGAGAATATAGTAAGTAAATTAAATGACATCTCACCAACAAGTATTAGTGAATGAAATTTATATGAACAACTTAATGTGTTCGTGACAAAATAAATATATAATAATGGACATTCATCCATACGGCATAAGCTTCTTATTTCAAATGGACAGCTAGGTTGAGTATTAAAGTACAGTCGATTTGTTTGAATTTTTAAAAAATAAAATAAAATAAAATTTATAATCTGAAAACACTAGGTAGTTAATTTCTTGATGAACTTGCAATTAAATTTCGCCCTATTAATCGCTGGTTCAATCAAGAATTGTTATTGTGCAGTATACATCAGTTACAACTAAAATAAGTTTTAGAGTAGAATAAGAAGTTATCAATCGGGCACACACTGTTCTTTTATTTTTATTTTTAATTTTTTAATTTTTTAATTTTATTTTTTGGAAGTATCTTCTGATCTGGGTGAAAGTGAACCTTGTTATAATAAAATAAATAAATAAATCTTCTAATTTGGGAGAAAGTGGTTAAGTGAATATTGACATATTGTTATATTTATGTTCACCTTACTTATTGTTATAAGAGGGAGTTTGTCCCACATCGGATCCCAATAAAAAATGAATATATATAAATTGGTGGATATACAATATTACTCAATTGCTAAAATTTTTAGGTAAATATGTAAACAACGCTCACTCGTTATAGTTAGCATCCGAGGCAAATCCAGTCATTAATCCGACATCACGCCAAGTACCTGATCTGAAGGGTGTCCGAGTCTTCATCCTGGGTAAGCAAGGTAACTTGAGCTGCAACGAGAGTATTCCGAGTTCAGGTAGAGAGAGAATGTTACAACTTTTAAGGAAGAGTTTATCCCACATCAAATTTGAATTAAAAAAAAAAAAAAATTTGATATAAATAAATGAATATGCAGTACTAATATTCGAATTTATAAATAAAAAATAAGCATTTACATTAACTAATTATTTATAATAAAGACATTAGTATAATTAAGGAGTACATCAAGGATTGGAGTCCCACTTGTTTCTTATCTGTCGCAATATATATTAGGTTGGAATAGAAGTTGACTCTTCAATAAACTGCTACAGAAGAGGCATGCTTGGCACAAAAAGAAACTTCCTCCAATTTGGGATAAGAGAGATTTGTCGCATAAGGAATAATTTAAAGACATGGCCCATCTAATTAGAATTATACTCACCCAACGGTTGATCTACCCACCTAATCATCGTTTTTATGTCATTTTCGGTTATAGATTAGAGAAAGAGCAAGTCAATGTATCATTATACAATTCCAATAAATACAATGTATATGATGCTCTACATTTTATGCAACGATTATAAGATACCGTACTTCATGTCCTCCATCTTGTTGTTGTTATTATTATTATTATTATTTTTATTATTATTATTGAAGGTTAGAGAAATGTCGCATTCAGTCTAACAAATGAATAAAATCGCTCTCATCTTATTTTAATATTGTTTTCCATATTTCTTGAATTTAGTATTTTCTATTGAATGATTGATGCTTAAACAATATTATCACAATTTAGGAGCCAAATATCCGCCTATCAAATCAGAATCCCAGTCCCTTGATTTTGCATTATTTGCTTGCTTTGATCAGTTGCATACTCTTTCTTTATCAAAAATCTTATTATTATTTTTGGAATTCCAATTCTTCAAGAGAATATGTATTTAATTATAGGGTGAATTGTGAAAAATTCCTCTCCACTATCACTCAGTTGTAAGGACTCTCCTTATGAGTATTTTTAGCCAAAAAAAGAAAAAAAAAAAAAACAAAAAACCCTCAAGTTATTTTAACTAACTTTTGTTTTAGTAATTGCGTAAATTTTTTTTAGACCAAATTACCTTTTAATAGAATATTCTTTAAAAAAAATATTTATTTTTCTCTTTCTCTTCATTCTCTCTTTCCGTCGATAAAGCCTTCTCAAAATTCGAACAATTTATATAATCAACCATTTTGAAAGTTTGGTACTATTTAAAGGACATAAATAAATGAAAAAAAGCCCAAAATTGTACAAAATTCACACTACACATACATATTGATTATTGAATATGATGGGCCTTTCCGGTATGTCTGCAACTTGAAGCACCAACAATTTTCAGGAAAGCAAAGAACATTGTAACTATAAACTAGCAATACAAGAGATTGAATACAGGGATAATGCATTCAAGAAAGTTCGAACTGGGTTTGGTGCTTTCTCTCTCTAGAGGTGCTCTCGATGGAGATTCGTTTGACGAAATCACGTCGCCGACAAAAACCGACTAATGTCTCCATAGCCACTAAAATCACAGTACTATTTTCGACCAAAGTAATCGGTGACGGAGATTCGCCCGAAGAGATTGACGGAGTCACAACGTCCATCACGGATCCTGAGCGTGTTGGGTGACTTGGGTCTCATGTCAAAATCCGATTACAGATCCGGCAATATTACAGATCTATCAATAAATCTACACACTTCATGCATATATATATATAAGTATATATACCGTCATCTTTGAAGCAAATGTGAAGTTTAGCCAGATTGGTTTTTGTGCCATTAATATGTGATTATCCTAACATAAAATTCATTAGATGTACATCTATACGTCTATATATATATATATATATATTAAATTATGTAAGAGGAAGATGAATGACACCAAGGCGGATGATCAACCTGGTGGTGTAAGTGGTTCATAGTCCAAGCACGAAAAAGAGAGTGCAGTTAACAAAGAAAGAAAAAAGCAAAAATTACGTGGTGGGTACATCAGTAATAATATTTTGATATTAAGGGTAATTTAGTCCGACAAATTTACTTACATAATCACTTAAAGGAAAGTAAGTTAATATGACCCCCTCTTCATACTTGAGAGGGGTTTTTTTTTATTAAAAATATTCATAAGAAGATTTTTTTGTAATTGAATGATAGTCAAGAGGCTTTTTAAAAATTCAACAACTACCCATTCAAGATTTAAAAGTTTAACATTGTTTGTTGGCAAAACTAGTATTCAAAAGTCAAGAATATTTTGAGAAATATATAATTTTTTCTCTACATTGGACTTGCATATCACTTATGATAAGTTTTCCGGATACAAGCATAAATATATTATTTAAATTTTGTAAGAAAAAAGTCTGTTAACCCAATTCCAAGCGCACCAAAAAGATTGAATTCATTTCGATTTCTTGCTTGATCGATGATAAGTTGACAATCTGCTATTTTACTTGATTTTGTGCTACAAAATTTAGTTTTAAAATGATGCATTGTCAGCAAAACAGAGACTTATATATTGGTGCAAAATTTTTATTCCTACCTAATACACTCCTCAAAATAAAATTATCCATTGGTACATACAAATTAATATTGTACTGGTGTATACATACTTCAACAGATTTAAAAAAAAAAAAAAAAAAAAAAAAAAGAAGGGATATTTTGACTTGGTGCCCAACTAAAAAAATGGGTATTTTAGAACAATATAAAAGATCTCTTACAATGTCAATAGAGTAGCTAGAGAGATGAATGATAAAGCTAAGAAGCATTGAAAAGAGTAAATTTTTTATTTTTAATTTGATTTATAGTGTGCTTTTTCTTTTTATAATTCTCTCTCTCTCACACACACTGACACACACAAACCATATGCAGTGACCTTGATTTTTCTAGAACTGATAAAGAAAACTTCATTCTTTTTTTTCTTTTTTCTTTTTTTCATTTTGTCTCCTTTTTCTTCTTCGTCTTTTTAATTATTAATTTTATGTGCTTGCACAGATCTGAGAAAGCAATGGACTTTAGGCCCTTAAAGTCTATGCTGGGCCAAGATTTCTAAGCCCATTATTATCCGGGCCATAGAAGATTAAGGAATGTCATTTTGTTTGGATGTAAAAAAAAAATTTAAAAATATATATATTTTTTAATATTTAATTGTCAAAAAATATTTACGAAAAAATATATTTTAAGATTTAACAAAAATAAGTTAGGCATCAATTGTGACTAAAACAAGGAGAGAAGGGCATATATATTGGTATTGGTATTAATTATTCAATGCTTTTTGTGAACATAATGTTGGAATATGTCATGGTGGCCTCATTCTTTTCTCATCCAATTGCTCCATTTTAATTTGGCTTGGAAAGCAACATTTGAACTCATTGATGTATACTTGGTGAACTGAATGTTTCACCAGGACCACTGATAACCGAGTCATGATACCTTCAGTATATTGGAGCGTAAAATATTTCTTAGAAAATATTTTTTTTGTTTTTTTGGTGTTTAGTCGTCGTAAAATATTTATAATATATATATATATATATTAAAATTTAATAAAAATAATTTATTCATTAATTTTAAATAAATTATTTTACACGTCCCACCAGATGAATCCGATCTAGACCTTTGCCAAACACCAAAAAATAAATAAAAATATATATATATTTTACCTAAACAAAGAAAATATTTTATATCGAAATAAATAGAGTTTTAAAACAAAATTTTTGGAGTAAATTTTTTGACAGAATTTTTTTTATTCAAAATTTTCCAATATGCATTTGCTTCACCAAACAAAAACACACGATCAAACAATTCACTTCAACAAAACACTCTATCAAAGTCAAACAATTCAACTTTAAATTATTATTTTTTTGGGTAAAAATAGCATTCCTTGTATTACTGTAATAATTAATCACCACTGGGTCAAAATAAATAAATTATGGAAGAGAAGGATATATACAATAGTATGTCACATAAACAAAGGCAAAATCCAAAACTGTTCACAATTTTAGATAGACAAACAATTCTTTGAAAACTAAATTTAATAAATAAATAAATAAAAATCCTACTTAATTTCAGGGAACAACTTTCATAGGAGTTCGGAATTTGTTTTTCTTTTTAATTTTTTTTTTTTTTTTTTAGCATTCTTAAAACTATTTTCAATAACTGAAAATAATTATTTTCTGTCTTTCCTCTTTCCTTCTTTTCCCCCCTCATGCAATCCCTTTTCCTCCACCTCTGTGTGCTTCCTACTTACTGCTCGGTGTATTCTATAAAGCATTTCCTTGGTGCAATGTCGCACTAAAGCTTCAATAATTATACTAAAGTAATAATGGGCATGGAATATTATATCCTGGTGACTTCATCGCAAGAAAAGAAGACCTGAATATCATTCAATCCCAATTTTTTTTTTTTACTTTTTTTTTTCTTTTTAAATTTTTTGAAATGGAAATCTTTTGACCACAAGTCCTTTGGACTTATAATTACAAGTGAACTTCGTATATATGCAATCACCCGCAAACTACACATATCATTTAAACCAAGAGATTACACCTTGTGAGAATCGAATTCAGGATGTCCAAGTTTACGACTCATCCCTTAAGACACCTTAACCATTGGGCTACCTATGCGGTAAACTCAAATTTACAACTTACCTCTTGAGACTCCTTAACCAAAGGTGAAAACTCAGGATTTAAAAGCACGTCTTAGTGGGTAACATATCAAAAATTAAAATTTTAAAAATTTGACCAAAAATAAAGCAAATTAATTGAAATATATATATTATATATATAATATATTATACATATATATATATATATTCGGTTTCCTTTCTTTCTTTTCCGATTTACTTCTTGATTCTTTCCTTCTTGATTTATTCTTTTTGTCTACAACTTTATTTTCTATATATTGTATATCAATACAATGTAAACAACTTTATTTCCTATATATTGTATATCAATACAATTTAAACATATTAAAAAATACAAGCAATAAGATAAATATAACCTCAATGGCTCTAATGCCATATTAAATTTAGGATGCAAAAATATAAGATGTAAAATAGGAAGATAAAACAGAGAGAGATTAAGAGCACAAGTTTGACAATAAGGACTACATTCATGAATCAAGAGCCAATGAGCTTACATTATATACACAATATATAGCAAAAAGAATAAATCAAGGAGGAAAGAATCAAGAAGTAATCAAGAATGAAAGAAAGGAAACCGAATATAATATATACATATATATATATATATATATAAAGAAGGGAAACAGAAAGAGTAAATTAAGGAGGAAATAAAGGGAAACGAATATATATAATATATATTTCAATATTCTCCCGCAAACTCAAGATTGGTTTCTCAAAATCAACTTGAGTTTGGAGATGAAACCTTGAAAACGATGGTGAAGCGAAAAACATTCGAAATGCCGGAACAATGCCTGGAATGGCCAGAACTACGACAGAAAATAGGTTGGAACAAAGCTGAGAAATGGTTTGGAGGAGACATCTGGGTAATCCATTCGGGAAATGAAAAAGATCCAGAACAAAGCCAGTAATGACCGAAACAACGCCAGGTAAATGGCTGGAATTACGCCGAGAAATGGGTCGGAACAAAGCTGAGAAATGGTCCAAAACAACACTGGGAGACATTCGGGTGTGAGACATCCGGGTAATCTATTTGATAAATGAAAAAGATCCGGCTCTGGAACAAAGCCGGTAAATCAAGGAGGAAATAAATGAAAACTAATATAATAAATATGTATAATATATATAATATATTATACACATATATAATATATATTTCAATCCCTTATAATGGGTAACATATCAAAAATTAAAATTTTAATAATTTGACCAAAAATAAAGCAAATAAAATGATATAGTAGAGATTATATTTGCTTCTAATGTTGGGTGTATACCCTTTCTGACCACCAGTTCTTTGGACTTCTAATTGCAGGTAAGTCTCAAATATGTGTAATCACTCGTAAATTACACATATTATTTAAACTTGAAAATTGTGCCTTGTGTGAGTCGAATTCAGAGATGTCTGAGTTTACGACTCGGACGTCCTAAATTCAAAATTTAAGGAGAATATGGAGCACTTATGATGAGCTTCCCTCGTACAAGCATAAATGGATGATTTAAGTGAAAAATAGCATGCTAATCAAGTTGATTTTGAAATATACCAGGAATATGGATTGCACACTTTAGGAGAAAATAAATTAGAAAAAATAAATAAAAAAATTTAAATAAATAAAAGGTTGTGGTAAATTTAATTTTTAAATTTTTTAAGAAAAAAAAAAATTGTTAACCCAAAATTCCAAGCACACCAAAAAATTTGAGTTCCTTTCCATTTCTATGTTGATCAATGAGAAGTTGACAATCTGCTATTTTAATTGATTTTGTGTTACAAAACTTAGTTTGAAAAGGATGCATTGTCTGCAAAAAATTTATATATTTGTGTAAAATTTTTATTCCTACCTAATACATTCCTTAAAAGAAAATTATCCATTGGTACATACAAATTAATATTGTAACGGTAAATTCATATATATATATATATATTGACTTGGTGCCCAACTAAAGAAGGGTTGTTAGAACAATATAAAAGATCTCTTAGAATGTCAATAGATAACAAGGGAAGCTAAGAATGCATTGGAACAAGTCATATATCTATCTATCTATATATATATATAATTAGATTTGTAGTTCTCTGCATAAATCTTGAATTACGACTGACTCTCTCTCTCTCTCTCTCTCTCTCTCTCATTTCAACATTCAACAAGTTCAAACAATAAGCAGTGACCTTGATTTTTCTACAACTGATAAAGAAAACTTTTTTCTTTTCTTTCTTTTTTTTTTTATTTTTTTGGGTTCATTTTTTTTGTCTTTTTTTCTTCTTCATCTTTTACTTTTAGTAATTTGTATGGGCTTTTATAAAAACTTAGAACGGCTCGGACTTTAGGCCCTAAAGACTGTGCTAGGCCCAAGCTTCTAAGCCCATTATTATCCAGACAATAGAAAATGAAGCAATGTCCAGCCCATTGACGTACACACACAGTATGTTTACTCCAAGATTTAGTACCAAATATACTAACAAATGTGGCATTAGGAGTATCCACTAAATTTCCTAAAATTTCAAATTTAAGACATTAATTTAATTCTCATAAACATTTTTCGTTTAATCTTATTGTTTTAGAGCTACACCAAATTCAAAATTTCCAGCTCTTTCAATAATTAGATGCACGTTTTTAGTTACCGGAATAAAATAAATTAATACATGTGATTACTTTTGTTGGATCAACCATCCGTCTGGCCATTAGTCCTATAATATCTTTTTGAAGAGTAGCTTGAGCTTGGCTTATTTTGATCCGAAACAATCTTGAGCTAGCTTCTACTCAAATAAATCAATCTCGTTTTGAATCGTGTAATTACGTAGTCTTAAAATATTTTTATTAGCCTATTTTGAGCCAATAAAAAAAACTAATCTCGTAGCCATTTTGTTACATAACAAGAGAGATTTTTCTTTGTCATTACCAAATGCAGAGACAAACTTGTCAAGAAGATTCCACATTTTATGTGGATGGGAAGGAAGGCACAATCTACTTCTAACTTATGATATATTTGGCTACTTTTTAAAGGAATTTTACTCATTTTCCCCTAATATTGTACTAAAAAGTGTTAAAACTTTTGTCAATTTTTTTTTGGAACTGCTAAATATAGGAAGGTGGACATTTAATTTTGGGACAAATGGAATATGCGCCTGTATTTTTGTACTACCATGTATATAGCTTAATTTTGAAACAGAGGGAATATGTACCTGTATTTTTGTACTATCATGTATATAGCTTTCCCCTCCCCCAAATTGCTTATTCTCCCTCCCCTCTAGGTAGGACTAATTCCCTGAGTATCACATACCCAGCCTCTGGGGAGTCAAATGGGGACATCCACATTTTAGACGTATTCCTTCAAATTTTCTAAAAATTGTTTCTTTATTTTATAGAATCAAAATATAAAAATAGATTCAAAATTATGAAAACTAATTTAAAAAATATATGTATATTTAGTTAAAAACTTTCATGTGTTTGGAATTTGATTTTCTTTTTAATATTTTAGAATTCTTGAAAACTGGTTTTTAATGACCGAACATAACTTTCTTTCATTTCCCTTCTTTTTTCCCCTGTGCTTTCCTAGGCAACGCTAGGTGTATTCTATAAAGTATTTCCTTAGTTTGCACTAAAGCTTCAATAATTGTGCTAAATTAGCACACTGGGATGGAATATTATATCCTAGTAACTTCTTATCAAGAAAAGAATCAATATTGTAAAGTTAATTCATTTTAGGCATTAGAATCTTGAATTTGTAGAAGAACATCAATACAATGATGAAATCCCAAAATTATTGAACATAGAAAATTTATAAGTTGCTATAATTGCATAATATATCAAAAGAAAAGAAAACAAAATCCCGAAAGTTCAAACAAACTCATTATGCACATGTACTCATAATTACCCTAATAGGATTCAAACACTCAACTTTCCATTTGGAAAGGAGAGATCATACCAACTAAAACTAGACATGGTACACAAGAACTGAATGGCAAGGCCTTAAATTCATATACTAATTCAAAATTGGGACTGGTTGAACATGGCAAAGGAGTGTGAGGACTTCCAAAGGTCCTATCACTTCTTTTCTTCAGTTCTTGAAATTAAGATCCATTCAGAGGAATGAAAGATCACTAAAGGCATTAACAGAGAAAGATGTGGTGACCATCTTTCATGGCTCAAGAGCTCGTGCCATTACCATTAGACAGTACGTTGACCGCATCTTCAAGTACTCAACTTGTAGCCCTTTATGCTTTGTTGTTGCTTACATATACTATTGGCGGATTCAAGGGTGGGGTCCAACAAAAAAATAAATAAATAAACTTTTACTATACCTAATTTTAGCCCAGTCCCAAAAATAAAATAAAATAAAATATTTATTACTACAATTAGTCCACCCCGTGGACAATTCCTAGATTCGCACCAGAAGTTATACGAGCATTCGATTTTTCAGAATTGTTTTATTTTTGTGCATATCCTTTTGCGTG
>JAOTQH010278945.1:0-10300 GCA_025631255.1 Cornus kousa
GTTTATCATTCCAAACCTTAGGATCTAAAATATAAATTTCCCTACCTGAGAGCGGTTTGGTAAAGATCGTAGAGAGACTTGTTTTGTTTTCCTTTCTTGTGGCTCTCCTTGAAACTAAAGATGAGACTTTTTTGTGTACTCAGCTCCCAAACTCACTGTTTTTCCTCTTTTTTTTCCCTTCATTTTGTTTTAAAACTCTGTGTACTAGAACAGTCATGCCTTCTAGAGAGTGGGTTTAGAAGGCTTTAGTAACCCCGCATGTACTGGAACGGTAAAACGGCTCCCCAAGTGTGTTACGGAAGTTTTTTCCTAACTTATCCTTCTATGCTATACTGATACAAGTGCATGTGTAAATTAAGTATGTGTCATGTGTACATGAATGCACTTGCCACTACCTTAGAAACAGCTTCCTGGAGAAGCTTTGCTCCACTTCTAATATACTACTATGTAACAATTAGTTAGTCACAAAGTTGCTCTCATAAGCTTGGAACTACATTAATATAATAATACTAAATACTCAAAAGTTTCACTACTTATCATCCAACAAATATCTATCTCACACACACACTTCATTTTACATTCACCCAACACAGCCACCCCATGTACAGAGAGTTCTAGTAACATGAAATTGAATAAAATATAATATATATTTTTTTCTTCTAACTGAACTAACTAATCAATTTAAGCTCAAAATACTAACTATAAAATTTAAGCTG
Organism: Cornus kousa; assembly: GCA_025631255.1. Lineage (NCBI taxonomy): Eukaryota > Viridiplantae > Streptophyta > Magnoliopsida > Cornales > Cornaceae > Cornus > Cornus kousa. The sequence goes on from JAOTQH010278945.1 coordinate 717, forward strand.
AAATAGCCATTAATATGCTCATATACTAAGTAAGGAATTAAATAAAACTAACTAAAAAATATGGTGTTGTGGCAATATCATGGTGTCAAAGTAGCAACATGGGAGTTGGAAATGGAAAATCGGCAAAACCAAAACTTTTGACAAATTACAGTAAAAAAGGAACAAATTTATGAATTACACCCTACAACACCACCAATACTAACAGATACTATTACAAGCAACATAAATAAAAAGGAAGAGTTGCTAATTGACTTAACTGGCTTATAAATTGAAGTTGGCTAGTATATATAGTTGTGATGAATTAATGATCGAAACCAATTCAGTGACATTTATACAGAACATGACCAGATAGATACATCATACATAGTTACAGATAAAATGTCACAAATAAAAGGAGAGGGTAAGCAAAGACACTAATGAATCCCAAAAGATAATTAGAAGAAAGAGTTGCTAATGGCGTGAGAAACCAAAACATCATATATTAATGACTACTCTGGATATATGACAGTTTTCCTATATATAAAGTATATATGCATATACATATAATATATAAAGTTCTTATTCTTTGTTTCTCAATCCACACAAATCTTTTTTAAAGGAGGCAGCTAAGTGCCAAACAAAAGCAAGTCAAACTGATGTTATGAAAGTTATTTACCAAGATTTCATGCATAAATATGAGCAAACAGAATGAAAATACACAAAATACATTCTTTATCCTTGTATATCAACTTTCTTCTTCCTTGAGTATTATCAAGTTCCTTCCTCTCCCCTCTCAAAATGTTTAGTTTACATTGGTATACATATACATGTACTGATGTACATGTGAAAACAGAAAAATACTGCCATTCTTGCAAATAAGATTAGCAACATGTTGCAAATAAGATTAATTTTTTTCTTTCTATTTTATGCATTCTAAGTACATTATATATTCTATTTAGTGGTATATTTTATTTTTGTCATATATGTTATTTTATTGTCGCTTATATATATATATATATATATTATTTTTTTGTTAAATGAAATAGCGAAACTCAGAAACTGAGGAGGAGCCTGACATGGTGACCTTTTATGAGCATGCACACCGCAAAGAGAATGGGAAAGGGGCATGGGTCACACCACGATGTGAAGCTCTCCATGTACGTTTTTTAATAACTACTAAATTTTGGTTGCACACTACTTGTTTCTATATAGTTTTTTTTTTTTAACATTTTGTACTTACAGGCAGAAATGACTCAGCGGCTTCAAACTCAGCCTTCTGATGAGACGTCCCCATCAACTACACAATCAATCCGGAATCAAGTTTTCTATGATGTAGTCGGCCGTAGGTCAGGATATGTTAATGGGCTTGGTCATGGTGAGATGCCCACCACGTTGTCACGTTTTAACCGGGAAGATTTTATCGAGGCTAGACAGAGGTCTGCACAGCTAGAGGAGCAATTGCGAGAGCAAGCTCAGATTCACCAAGCAGAGAGGGAGGAACAACGAAGTTTGATAGAGGAGCAACGTAGTTCAATTGCTTCTTTGCAGTCTCAGCTCACAAATCTATCCTCAGTGGTGCAGCAGCTTTTGGCCGCACAAACCTCTTCTATGGGTGATACTCGTCCCACTTAGTAAGTTACATTTAACTTTAGTTGAAAGACCCTTTTCTTCATAAATCAATTAAAGTTTAAAAGGGTATGAGGCCTTTAGTTAATGCAATCATGACCATTAGCATAATGATGCAACTATTATACTTTGAGTACTCTTTAAAAAAAATTTATTTCAATATTCAAATTCTAAACTCATTTTTATTTCTTCTTCTTCTTCTTTTATTTATTTTATATAATTTTTTATTTTTTTGTAGGTTTCCTATTGAATGCAATTTGGCTTCCTTCAAAGGGATTCGACTCTTGGATTATCTTTTGTTATTTTGATGTATATGCGATTAGCATTGTGTGATTTTGGCTTCGGATCTTGGATTTCTTTTGTGATGTTGATATGTGTTTGGGATTAGCATTTTGGATGATGCGATTAGCATTGTGTGATTTTGGCTTAGGATTTTGGATTTCTTTTGTGATGTTGATATGTGTATGGAATTAGCTTAGCATTTTGGATTATCCTATTTGATCATGAATCCAATGAAAATTATTTTTGGGCTGTAGTTTTTTTTATGGTAGCAGTGTCAATTGTGTGATTTTGGCTTAGGATTTTGGATTTCTTTTGTGATCTTGATATGTGTATGGGATTAGCTTAGCATGTTGGATCATCCTATTGATCATGAATCCAATGAAAATTATTTTTGGGCTGTAGATTTTTATGGTAGCAGTGTCGATTCATTTAATTTGTTATATGTTCATGTTAATTACTATTTTTGGATTGCAATTTTTTCAATTCCCAGAATTTAATTGAAGGAAGGTTAAAGTTGATAAAAAGGTCATGCACATGCTGAGTTTGGATAAAGTAATGTAGGGTCAAGGCAGAAGGTGGGTAACAGAGGAACTTTAGAAGGGTTGACACTACTAGCAAACCTCAATTTTGAATAACAGTCTTTTATGATTAGTGAAATTCAAAATTAGTAGTTGCAAAAATACTAGTCTGTTTTTACGACCCTTTGGTTGATTTAATGGCAAGACTAAATATTAGTGTGTATGGGAATGACAGAATGGCAAGACTATTATTACTGTGTATGGGAATAGAAAGGCTATCGGGCGGTAAATTTTTATCAATCTGAGAGGAATTCTGTAGTGTCAGATAAAAAAAGTTATATTATTTATTTCTTTAGTTTTTATCAGTACCTAACTATGAAAATATGTAGGAATATGTAGGAATTCATATATGAAAAGGTATAAAAAAAGGTTTCAAGTCAAATGATTCAAATTGTCAAGTGTACCCATTCCAAATTTTATTCCAATCAAATGATTAATATGTCTCGCGGTAGCAAGCGTATTTTTTTTCTACACAATTAGCTCTTGAAATAAACTAGTTGCGATTTTTTAATGTTAGATTTTAAATTTAAAAAATAATTGATTGTTCTATGATTATAAATAAATATATATATATATATATATATTAATTAGTCTAATTAAATTATACTAGTTACATGAAATGATTATTTTTTTGAATTAAATATATATATATATTTTATTTCAATAATTTTTTAACAATAAATATAAATTGAGTCTAAAAAGAGGAAAATTTTCAAGGCCGCCAAAATATACGCGCTCCAGCTATCTCAAAAAAGCTCCGTGTTTCCTTCTCTCACTATCTCCTCCATCTTACAGAGCTCTACCATAGGCGATTAAATCCTTTCTCTCTCATCCCACTCCTACCTATTCTCTTCCGATGGAAATTCTCTCCGTCAACATCACCGGCGAAATATGTCTTGAATGATGCCCATTCGACCCATCCGACTTCTCAGGGGGATTCAAACGTGATTTGGGGATTTTTTTTGAAGCAATTTCAATCAAAATCAACTTCCAACAAGTGATTTGAATCTTCATTACAAGGTTTGTATCCAGAATCTTTCTTTAAAATTATGAATATTTGCTTAATTAGGGTTTCATATTTGTATGTTTGGGAGGGGATTTTGTTATTAGGTTTCCTAATATAAGCTCTTCTAATGACATATATATAGAAAGATTGATAAGTTTTCTTTGGTATTCCACTACTCTCTTACCTAAAGAGTTGCTAGTATCACATTGGAGATGCTTACCTTCATTCTTGATTTTAACTCACATACGTTCCTTTTGTATTGTAAAAATACTTCTGTAATCCGCAACCCTCTTACTCATTTGGTCAGTTGTGCTGATAACATATAACTATTTAGGATTAGAAATTTTTAATTAATTGATGGAAATTAAAATTCTTACACAGTCTTGAATATGTCCTTTTTCTGTATCATACAATACTCTTTCCAACGAAATCAAAGTTATATATTATTTTTTTCTTTATTTAATATATATATATATATATATATATATATATCAATTCCTTTGATTGAATATGTTAGCAATAAGTTGCTTTAATCTAGCAAAAGCATTTAAGTACAAGCTTTACCTTCGATATGAAATTTTCTAGAGAGAATCTGTGGGAAACTTATTTACACGACTTAGTTCAAAATTAAAAGCTTAGATTGAAATGGGTTCGGATAATGGAGATATGAGTAGGATACAAGTATTAACACGTATATGACTAACAATTAAGAATACCGAACAAAAAAAGTACATGGTTTATATTTTGGCATATAAAACACCAACTTCTTATAGGTAATTATGGCTGGATCTGGCCGTCAGAGACGAGTCTCTCAGTCAGAGCATACTCCCATGCCCAATCTGACAGTCACATTTGCCAACATTTTCTCAGTCAAAACCTACCCCCATATCCACACCCTCACCCACATCCTTACCTACACATTTTTAGTTAGTGTTTTTTATGTATTTTGGTTTTGGTTAGGCAGAGTAAAGTAATTTGTTATCTTTAATCATTGGAAATGATTTTATTTTTCTTTTGAACAACAAATTTACTTTTTACTTTTTTAGTATGCATGCATGACATTGGCCAATATAAAATTGAGTGCTTTTTTTTTTTTTTTTCCAGTAAATTAAATTTGATGGTGTTTATTTAGCTTGTGTTAGGGAAATGGATTTTGATCGGGATTGGATTCAAAATAATGATAGGAATTCGATACAGTACATGGAAGGAGTAAAAAATTTTATGGAAGTGGCTAGTAAACATGCAGATTCACTCAACCGGACTCGTTGTCCATGTTACAATTGTAATAACGTCTTGTTGCAACAACTAGCAGTTGTTGAAGACCACCTTCTTGACCATGGGTTTGACAAAACATACACTATATGGGTACATCATGGTGATAATATAAAAGACAGGATGGACATGAATGATGATGGTGATTATATGACAGATGCTGATGTAGAAGAACCTGATTTTATGCAAAGCATAATGGAAGACTTACATGAGGGAAACTTTGCGAGTAATGCAAGAGCGGAAGTCTTTGATACTGATAATACTTACATTCCGGAAGGTCAAACATGTAGTAGTTCTGAGGAACGAAATATATATGCAAGGTTGTTAAGGGATATGGAGCGTGAACTATATCCGGGATGTAAGAACCTTTCAAAGTTGTCTTGGCTGATTAAGTTGCTTCACTTGAAGGTAATTAACAATTGGACAAGTAAATCAATTGATATGTTGCTCGAGTTTTTTAAGGAAACACTTCCAGATGGTGCGGCATTACCAAAGTCTTATTATGAGGCTAGAAAAATAATGCGAAACTTGGGCCTTGGTTACGAGGCAATAGACGTGTGTAAGAATGATTGTTTGTTATTTTGGAAGGATCGAGAAAAGGATGAAAATTGCTCTGTTTGTGGGGAAAGTAGGTACAAATTTGAGCCACGTAATGGCAAGAAGAAGATTCCTCATAAGGTTTTGCGGTACTTCCCGCTCATACCAAGATTGCAGCGGTTATTTATGTGTAGAAAGACAGCTATTGATATGGTTTGGCATAAAGAGAAGCGGGTTGATGATGGGGTATTGAGACATCCAGCAGATTCTGAAACCTGGATGGATTTTGATAAGCAACATGTTTGGTTTGCTAAGGACCCTCGAAATATTCGCCTTGCATTAGCAACTGATGGGTTCAATCCATTTGGAAATATGTCCAACTCTTATAGCATGTGGCCTGTAATTTTAATGGCATACAATTTACCACCTTGGAGTTGCATGAAAGAGCCTTTTTTTATGATGTCGTTGCTTATACCTGGACCAAAATCACCTGGAAAGGATATTGATGTCTACTTGCAGCCATTAATTGATGAGCTGAAAGAGTTATGGGAAAAAGGTGTGGATACATTTGATGTTTCGAAAAAACAAAATTTTCAATTACATGCTGCATTATTATGGACGATAAATGACTTCCCTGCGTATGCAATTATGTCTGGGTGGATGACTAAAGGGAAATTGGCATGTCCAACCTGTAATAAGGAGACTTCTTCATATTGGTTGGAATATGGAAAGAAGCTTTGTTACATGTGTCATCGTCGTTTTTTAGCTGGTGATCATACTTGGCGAAGGAATAAACAAGCATTCGATGGAAAGCAGGAGCGCAGGCCGAAACCTAATGAACTATCTGGCAATGATTTGTTGGAACAATTAAGCAAAATTGGTGATGTAATGTTTGGTAAGGGACCAAATAGCCTGAAGAGAAAGCGTAAAGATTATGAGCTCAACTGGACAAAGAAGAGCATTTTGTTTGAATTGCCTTACTGGCATATGCTTAAATTAAGGCATAATCTAGATGTCATGCACATTGAGAAGAATATATGTGACAATGTGATTGGAACCTTGCTGGATATAGATGGAAAAACAAAGGACACTATTAAGGCTCGCATGGATCTGATGAAAATGGGTGTCAAGAAGGAATTACATCTAATCCAAAATGGTGATAGATTTTTTATGCCACGTGCATGCTACCAAATATCATCAGCTGACAAAAAAGGTTTCTATGAGTGGTTAAAATCTATTAAGTTCCCTGATGGGTATGCATCGAACATTTCTCGATGTGTTAATATCAAAGATTGCAAGCTATCGGGAATGAAAAGTCATGATTGTCATATTCTTTTGCAACATTTACTTCCGGTAGCAATACATGGGTACCTTCGCAAGGATGTATGTACCGCACTGACTGAACTTAGTTTCTTTTTCAAAAAATTGTGTTCAAGGACATTGCAGTTGGATGAGTTGGAGCAAATGGAAAAGGACATTGTCATTATATTATGCAAACTGGAACGGATATTTCCCCCAGCCTTTTTTGACGTAATGGTCCACTTAGCAATTCACCTTCCTCGTGAGGCCATCCTTGCCGGACCAGTGCAATATCGGTGGATGTATCCAATAGAAAGGTGATGTGTCATTCAATATTTTATAATTATTTTTTTTCCTAGTTGAATATTTTATAATTGTTGTTACAAGCCTTCTATTAATCTTAAGTATATATTGTTCACTTAAATATTCTTTTATTGAATTGTAATAGGTTCTTACATTCTTTAAAGTCAACGGTTCGAAATAAAGCCAAACCAGAGGGATCAATTGCTGAGGCATATATTGACAGAGAATGCCTGACTTTTTGTTCGATGTATCTCAAAGGGGTTGAGACAGTGTTTAATCGAGATGAACGGAATTACGATGGCAGTCGAGGAAATAAAGGTCAGGACCTTTCTGTTTTTATGCAAGATATACGTCCTTTGGGAGCACCGACCTATTTCGATATGCCACTTAATGATCTTGATAAGGTTCGGATGTATGTGTTGAATAATTGTGATGAAGTTCTGCCTTATTTGAAGTAAGTTATTAATGTAATAATATATCTTCTTATGTGTATCATTATTTTAGTGTGTTTCTGTCCAGGTTTCTAATTTTTCGTACTTTGTATGAAGTGAACATTTGGAGATTGTTAAGACAAATGGCTTAACCAATGCACAACAGATACACGAACAACAATTTCCTCAATGGTTTGAAAAGCGTGTAAGTGATTAGATAGAATTCACTAATTTTTATTATTTTAATTCATTAATCTCATTACAATTTTTTTTTTCATAGATGAAAAGATTGTACGAACAGAATGCGCCGGAAGCAACTTGGAAACTTTATTGTTTGGCTTGTGGGCCTTATCAAATGGTTACCCGATATTCAGGATGTATCGTCAATGGGTTTAGGTTTCACACATCTGATCGTGACAAGTACCGCATCACGCAAAATAGTGGAGTTGTTGTGAAAGGAGAACATGATTCGAAAGAAATTGACTTCTATGGTGTTCTTATAGATGTTATAGAGTTGCAATATTTGGGAGACAACAATGTATATATTTTCAGGTGCGATTGGTGGAATGTTGGTAATCCAAGAACCGGAATACATTGTGATCAACGCATGACAAGTGTAAATTTTTCCTCTAAGTGGTACTATAATGATCCTTTATGTGTTAGCAAGTGATGGGTGGTTCGCCGTTCTACACCATCAAGCTTGAGTGTGTGCATTTTAGGCGAGGGCCAAGTTTTACATTTATAATAGCCACTACTACCTTTTACTAAAACTATAGTTAGGGCGAGTAGGGATCATCTCAAGGGATTGTGGAGTCGTATTATAGTTGAGGAATTACAATTAAGGCTAGTAGGTCGAATGACCGCACAAATGGTTGGTTGGTTTGTTGATTAAACAAGATGGAATGCACACTAAATAAAGACAATAGAAAGTAATCAAAGTAAACTAGAGAGAGAGGGGTCTTGGGGTGTAGAGATCACTACCAAGCAATGCTTTTCTATACCATTAACAAGTGATTAATGAGGGTAAAGTGTGTTGCAATATTGGTGTGTGTGTGTAATTGGTTGATTCAATAAGCAATGATGACCAATTAAGCTAAACAATATGTGAAAGGAATAATACATCAAAGCAAGTTATTAATCCTTTCATGAGGCTTACAATCCAAATACATCACAAGGTTAGAGACATATACTACTTGCATTCAAAAAAATGGAACATCAAACAACAAGCATGGATTATCCTCCCATCTAATAACTACACTACAACTACACTACTAGCATGAAATTAAACTAAGGAGAGGCACAATCCATCAAGAAAAAGTATGAACCATCAAGAAAATCACAAGAGCATTCCATTAAGCACTTCATATTTTGACAATCTCTATATTAAAGGCATTAATACATATAGACATGCATCAACAATACTAAATCTAGAGACAAGCATATGAACATCTATTTTAGCATACATAGACATATGGATAGAATAAAATGATCAATTAAAAGCATTAAACCATATAAATCATTGAAATAACAAGATTTATAGATATCAAAGTGTCAAAACATATATTACAACATTAATCCCTCAATAATACACAAGATTAAGATATAGAAAGCATGCTTAGGGCTAACTCTAGCCCCAAGAGGATGCCTAACCACTCATGGTGATGTTGCTCTAACCCTCAAGGGCTAATTCCATAGAAGAAATCTGCTCCTTGTTGATGAAGAACTCTCCAATAGTGTCTCTAGCTTCTTTCCTCCTTTCTTCTTCACTAAGAATAGCCTCTAAAGTTGCCTCTACCAAATGCTAAAATTCTTCAAGAATTTCCTAAAAAGGTGTATCATATTCTTTATATAGGTAGGTTAAAATGACACACTAATGAGCCAGGGTCATACAAATAATATTCCCCAATGATTGGATAAAGGACAGAATGAACAAGCTGGCTTTTTAACTTTTTCGCACTGGAGGAAGTTCGATTGATCGAACCTAGACTTGGATTAATCATACTTGGCTGAGATCTATTGAACTAAGGCTGGATCGATCCAACTAGTTGAGTTTTTTGGGAAAAGACAAATCTGAGATATTTTGGAAGATATTTTTGGGAAAAGTACAAAAGTGGTTAGTGGAGTGGTATGAATGGATAAGATCAATCATTTGGATTAGGACAAGTTGTTCGATCGATCGAAGATAGAAGTTAGATCGAAAAAACTTTGGACTTTCTGCTTTGGGTTAAGGTTGGATCTATCTAGAAGTGCTGAGATCGATCAATGTTAGAT
>JAOTQH010278956.1:0-10300 GCA_025631255.1 Cornus kousa
ATCTTCAGTTAGTGCATTGCTACACTCAATAAATTGACTGCTTGCTTTTTCTACTTTATGTGATATACAATCAGGCCCATCACCACCATGCTTGCCACATTCAATTCCTGTATTCTCTTTCTCCACAGCTTCGTGAGATAAAAAGCCTTTAGAAGGCATTCTTCTCAAAGTATCCTATATTCATTTTGAAGCAATAATATAATAAAATTAAATTATTGGACATGGGTTTTAAGTGCGTGTTCAACCAAAAGTGTCAGACATATATGATGTATGGCCTTGCAAGACATTATTTCTTACTTTTGTGATTCTTTTATAATGATAATAGGTGTACCCACAACACTACATGTCAATGAGCAACCCCTCTGGGCAAAATCATTACTTCAACCATCTTCTACAGGTTGATATTTTATTTTATTTTTTATTTTTTTTGTGTATATTTATGCCATATTTTAGAAAAATTTGTTCAATGCTAATTGAATGTAATGTAGCAAAGTAATGAAAGATTTGGTTCCAACAATTCAATGGATGGTTCTTTTCTTAGTGAAAAAAATCTTGAACGTACGATTACTAATGGAGGTATTGGATCTAATTAAGACAAAGTACTCAATTGATCAACATATTGAAGGTATACAAAGTTATTTATTTTATTTTGTTTGCAGGTTCTCTTTGGGATAGATATGGGCACAATAACGTTGATACATTGGGGCCGGAGTAGTAGATGATTATTTTGTTGTAATCTACCACTCGGGTTGTTGGTGTTCTAGATTCTGTTGTTGCCAACAGTTCTGCATTGCTTCGGGTGACTCTTACTATGTTGCCTTTTGATATATTACAGTTGTTTGACTCTTGTAGTGTGGAAGCCTTTGGTGTTTGCGTTCGGGTGATGTTCTGCTTTTCATTTGTTTACTCAAGGGAATGCCCTTGTTTTCCATGTACTATGTCTGGATGGTGTTTAAATGATACCAATTTTTTGTTTACTTAAGGTGTTGACCACCTATTTTTTGAATGTTTACTTAAGGTGTTAATCATCTGTTTTTTGAATGCTTAAGTGCCACTTATTGATGAAAGTATTCTAGGAAGTGATGATATTGGTGGAACTCAACTCATATTCATACATTCCATGCTTGATTGTCATTTATTGATGATGATAGTCTCTTTTTTTTCTTTTTTTTTTTTCTTTTTTTTTGTGTTCCTCGTGCCAAGGACCTCCAAATGATTGCACCACGAGCACACATTTAATTTAGCTTGAAATTAGCTTTTTACGTAATTTGAGGCAGTTCGATTGATCACAAGGTTACTCATCTTTGTCAACAGAACATTGGTATTGACTGTGTTGGTTTTGTCAAGTTTGTATTGCTAGTCTGGCTAATTGTATTAGTGTTATCTTTTATTATTTTTTGATCACTTTTAGGTCCTAGAGACAGTATATTTAGGTTTAATGACATCTTCGGAAAAAAATTGTGAATAATACAATGGCTTATACATGTGCTATAGACCAATGTCTAAGCTCTTTTGGTTCAAATATATATATATCCAATGAATCTTTCCATTCACCATAAACGTTTTGTCACATAAACCAATCTAAGTAAAATTTAAAGCTTTAAAACAAGGACATGGAAAAAAAAATTGAAGCTAAACATGGCCAAATTCATGCTCCTACAGCTAACAATTAGTGTAGAGTTCACAATTCCTCCAATTTGATGACTTCTCCTTGCTGATTAGTCTTCATTAACACGATCCTCCCACCTTGCAAGACTACAAATCCAAAAGATAACACCATTGAAACCAAGTACCCAGCCATAGCTCCGTAACTAACACAAATATGCAATTCCTACAAACAATATTTAATAGATTCAAGCAGCAGAATAAAAAAAAATCCCAACAAACAACTAAACCACGTAATGAAATGGCTCAATAAGCAACCAAGTTTAGCACTTGATAATGTTGAGTATTAAAGTGCAACTTAACTAAAAAGTATCAAAGAAATAGGAAAATAAGAATCTGGTCTCAAAAGTTAAAAAATCAGGAAGTGAACAAAACTCTGAATTCATACTAGTAACAACCTGCTTGTGACAGAAAAATAATTTGACTAATAAAAATATGATCTCAAGAGTTAAATAATTGCATACAAACAAAGAATATGAAGTTAAGAAAAGGAGACACTGTCATAGCATTGCATGTCCCCTTATACAAATAAAAAAATTTTCCTACTTAGAGTTGAGAAATGCATTAAAAAAAGAAAAATCTTATTGCACTGATTAATGTGAAGATTAAATTTTTTTGCATCAATGTGATTTCTACTGAAAGAAGATCATTGATAATTTTACATGGTTGAATAAAGGGTGGGAATTGTCAAAGGTTACATCAATTTTATAGGATTCCATTACATACAATTCATGGGGATCATCAACACTATTCTTGAATGTCATGTTTTTGGAATAGATATTTTCCACTTTCAATTCAACTTGTACTAAAATCCAATATATTTTCATCATTCTTTGTGAATAATTCTCGATAGTTTATAAGTTCCGAAACAATATTACATAATTCAAGTAGTCACAAACAAGAGCTCATATGAGGTAGAAAAACAAACCTGAATCGCCTTGTAAATATGGGCTAAAAATGGTGCTCTTTTTGTGGAGCAGACAACATCCTTCCAAAACTATAAAAGCTAGTGCACTTTCAACATCAATTGAAGGGCTAGTTATTTTCATTGGTCTATATGATCCAAAGTTGCACTCTCTGATCCTCTGGCTCTTTTAATGAATGTTGAAAGAGAACTGGTACCACACTGTTACATATCAAAGCAACAAAACATTAAGCCCATTTACAGTCTAAGACCACACACAAACAATTTTGAAATTTTGAAAAGTACTATTATTATAGCAGCAAGCTTCAACACAAAAACCATTAAATTAACAAGCTTCAACACAAAAACCTTCTGGCCAGAGTAGGCTTGATGCACTTTAACGCCTAAAGCAGAATCGCTAAATTCAGGCATCTCACATTAAATATATTAATACAATACTAATAATTTTCATTTTTAAAAATATTATTCATGCTATACACATGTGAAAGATTCATTAGAGCATTTAGATCTAGTATCAAGCCTATCAAGATCCTAAAGGTATACAATTTAGCCATCTTTACAATTTTGTGTGCGTGTGTATGTATATATTTACATATGTACAAGGTGGATAGGAAAAAAGTTCTATTCTAATATACGTAAGAATTTTTGTTCACATCGAAATATGAAGGCACCTGTTTATCCTGGAAATGTTTTGGTGTTTCACATGTCAAAGCCTCAGGGATTTGAATACAAAAGTGGGCAATACATGTTTGTCAACTGTGCTGCTGTTTCTCCATTTGAGTGGTAGGTGGTCTTTCTATATTAGTTGTTGATACCTTTTAATTTTTTATTTTTACTTTATTTTTGTACTAAATCTATGGTATTTTTTTTATGGATATATTGAACTTTTTATCCAATATTAGCTTAAGGAAATATAAAAACACTATTTACCAGTAATGCATGGGTAAGAGAGTCAATAAATTATAAGTCCAAAAGAAACATATATAGCGTTGAACAAGTATTAAAATGCAAGAATATGAGAAATTGAAGATATTGTGATCAAAATTCATATATTATAATTTACTAAAAATATGAGAAATTGAAATATGAGAAATTGAAGATGTTGTGATCTGAATTCAGGAATTGAATTCTTAATAGGGGGAGCTCCCCTTCAGATTCTACAAAATCTCTCTACAGAGGCAATAATTCAATATATGTGTTTGTATGTGTGCGTGTGATCTTTTTCCCCATCCCTATTTTTTTTCTTTACTTTTCCTCCCTCCATCTCTCATAAACCAAACAAACCAATACATCCACAACAAATCTCTACAGAGGTAGGAATTCAATATATGTGTTTGTATGTGTGCGTGTGATTTTTTTCCCCATCCCTAATTTTTTCTTTACTTTTCCTCCCTCCATCTCTCAGAAACCAAATAAACCAATACATCCACAACAAATCCTTCACACATCGTGATGGAAAAAGATCACACGCACACATACAAACACATATATTGATTGATTCTATTTTCTGGAAGATTTAGATTAGAGGTGAGATGAAGATAATGAACAACAGTGTACCTTAGAGGTCAAGATTGATGGTGACCCAGCGATGAATCAGAGGAACTTGAGAATGATGCCAGGCACTCGGAGGAAAGAGAACTCCAAAATTATGCAATAAACTTGGGAATAGAATGGGAAAGAATGAATGAAGAAGAAAAATGGAGAGAACGATAAGGAAGATAAAGGGGGTTTGCGACCCAGGTTAGGGCAAATTTTGTGATAAAATTAGGGATGGGAGAGGACAACGAGAAAGCGGATGGGAGAATAGGCTGGCCACATAAGCTTCCCACGTCGGTCGGTTATAAGTCGGGTTAAAAATTGTCCTCAAAAATATCATTTTTTTATTAGAAAATAGGAATTTGTTCAAATGGTTAATATAACAGACACTATAATGAAAGCAAGTAATAAATGTTTCTTATCAACTTTTTAAATAATTTTTTTGCAAAACTATAAAAAAAAAAGAATATTGATATTTACGAATAAATAAAAACTTACTATTTTACTACAGTGAGTATAATTGCGTGTGTATCAAATATAATAGAATTTATTTTAAAATATAAAGTAATTAACTATTTAAGAAGTTGTAATCGTTTTTTTAGATTTCGTCTTAATATAGTATGTTTATTGAGGATTAAAGTTTTAATCACCATATATATCAAATTGTGTGTGTGTGTGTGTATATATATATATATATATATATCACATTGCATCTTTCTAATTATATATAAAATATTGTGTCTTTGATCATTAATATCCATCTATTACTTTGATAGGCATTTGTTCATTATTATAATGATCAAAACAAATTATCTACATTACCGTTTTTGTTCTAGATTTTGTACAAATCAAATTCTTATATTTGCTACCATGCAAGTTTTTGTGAAAACGACAAAAGAAGATTGATAGGTTATAAAAAACTAAAAAGATAAATGAAAGGAAAATTGACATATTTTATGGAAACAAACAAGAGTAGTAATGATGTCTATTGTCCGGGGATGGCAATTTGCCCGTCCTCTCCATTTTTTTGGCAATTTTGGGGGACCGTTTAGCTTATTTAGATGGGTTTCATTAGTGTGTATATATATATTTCATTAGTATATATTGAGATAGTTTGTTTTGCAACAAAATCTGACAATGAACAAGTAGCTGGCGCGGCCATTTAGAATGTTTTTAATGTTGAATTTTGTGTTCAATTATTTATTGTCCATTTTTTTTAATGAATCTTTTCAATAATTATATAGATTTAGTTGATAAATAAATAAATAAATGAAAGAGAATTTTTTGTCTTAAACGGGGCGGGGCGGATACCTGCTGGATTAAGATGTTAAACGAAGGCAAGGATGGGGTGAAAAGTACCCCGTTTTTACAATTTTGGGCGGGAACGGGGGTGGGGTTTTTAACGGTTGCGGGGCAGGGGAGGGTACACCCGCCCAAACCCGTGCCCATCGCTACCTGCTATTACGGCCCAATCCTTATCAATTCTCTTATAATTCTTCTATGTTTGACAAAAACGTGAAAAATAAAGGTGAAGTGAGCCACAAAGATATTTTTTTCAAATAAACATTTAAAGAAAAACAAAATTTTAGTAATATATACTGTTATTTTATTTTGGTAATTTCTTTTTATTGCTATTGATAATGGTAAAACTAAATATAAAAACTAAAAATAGGGGAATTTTAGAATAACACGACATATTTTTATCTAAATCAATTTTAAGTTGGGGCATTAAAGTCGTCAATAATATCATTTTCTTTCTAAAATTTTTCATTTTATTTTACCATTATCAATAGCAATAAAAGGTAATTACCAAAATAAAAATAAAAACCTTTAAAAAGAAAAATGTTTCTTTGAAAGAAATATATTTACGGCTAACTTTATGATACTTAAATTTAATAATTTGATTTGTACAAAATCCAGTTAAAAAACTATCATGCTTTTATAATTTCTATGCTTTGCATTTTTATTTTTATTTTTAATTTCTCTTTCCGTTTTTGTTTCTAGGAGTTAGATGGATCAATAGCTTTGAAGTAGTATAGATTGTTTATTTGCGACCGGCACAGATTCTCCGGAACCTGCCACGGACCACTTGGATGGATGATTTGTGTTAGGCCTCTAAATCAAAGTTGTACATGGACACATTCAAATCAAGTTTAATTTGGGTGCGAAAACACATTATAAACCACAAATATGTAAGCAATTTGACAAGTAATGTTTCTTTTAGACACGGACCAGACTTGAGGCAACCTCATCATATAGTCTAGCGCGCGCGCAACCTCATCATATACATATATATGTATTCTAGCTCGCTTTTAGGCATGTTTGTCATCAATTCCTCGTCATAATTTAGGAGTAAATTTCCTCAATGTGAACTTAGTTACTTAATACTCCATGTGCAACACCACATAATTAAGTTGAACATAATTCAGTGGTTGAATAATGCAAGGTATTTGACAAGTAAATGCTTTTGCTTTTGGGCTCCGTTTGTTTCAACGTAAAATAATTTTCTTTTTTAGGTAAAATATTTTTTATTTTTGCTTTGTTGGTGTTTGGCAAAGGTCTACATTAAAGTTGAAATCGAATCCATTGGACGAAACATGTAAAATAACTTGCGAAAATGGATAGATAAATTATTTTTGTTAAATTTCAATATTTTTTTTTTCTTCTTCGTAAATATTTTACAACAACCAAACATCAAAAAAAATAAAAAAATATTTTTTAAAAAATATTTAATGTTCAAACAAACGGAGCCTTAGTATCCAAGTATAGATCCATAACACACACACACATGACTGTGAGGTTCTCCCACTCTTCAAACAATTGTATAGAAGAATATTTACACGTATATGAACCTGAACAAAAGGAACAACCCAACAAGGCAAAAGCCCAAGCCCATGAACCAAATAGAATTCAAAAGAAATAAGGAGTTATAAAACAACTTACAGGTGTCCCCGTGACCATATTTGAAGGATTTAGAAATTATACAAGATGTCACGTCACAAACTATTTTTGCACATAATAATTGCAATAAATTTATTTAGATTTATTATTTTTAATTAATTATTTATACAATAAATAAATAAATAAACAAAATTCATTATTTATATTTAATATAAATAACTAATAAAAAACTATTCAATTAATTAATTAACTTCAATTTTTTTTTTATGTAAGTATCACTATCCAAGTCGCACAATTAATGAATGCAAATCATCTACAGAAGAACATGACAACTTCTATGACAATTTAATAAATATATAAGCCATGCACAATCGTGTGAAGAAGTGGACCATGTTTTTTTAATACATGTCTTGTATTGATTAATTGTGTGGAGTATACCACTGTCAGCCGTGCCACATAACATTCCCGATATAACTTTTCTTAAAGATCCCTATTACAGCACCTCAATGAAGTTTTTCTCTCTCTCCTATTAGGCTGTAGATATTGAGTGAGTCAAGCACATCATTTTAATAGTGTACTCACCAAATCATAATGTACATATTATCTCGTTATTAACACTTTTATAAGTACGTGGATCAACTTTTCTAAAATAGCGCATTGTGATTGAATGAGTACATTAATGACATGATATGTCCGATGCACCCAATATCTATTCCCTATTTAGGAATCGGGATAAGGTGAAAGACATAATGAGAAGAAGGTAACTTACGCTATTTTCTAGAGGTCATGGGATAGAGAATATCCCCCCTTAAAATTTCTCGAAATTCCTTTCCATCCAAAATGATCCTACTAGAGTTAGAGCCTTGCTAAAATAATGTTTGTGGGTGGGTGTAATCTGTTTAATTAGATTGTAATAATCATTTGCCAATTATTCCAACTCTAGTAGAATGAGTAAAGCCAAGATCCCGTTGTCTTCACAAACAGAGACTTGACAGATAATGAATCTTTAAAATGAGTTCAAAATTGTTTGGTTATAACTTATAACCAAGCACACAAAAGTAGTTCTTAAAATATATGTATCCTTGATTTCCAAGTCAAAGGACAAACCAAGTTTATTACTTCAAACCTATAATTCAACCCTTTGTACAATAGTAATCCATTACACCAAATTAAGCCCACACCCCACTTTGTCTCATTAGCAGTTTTAAATCTTACAAAACCGAAACACTTAATTTTTGTGAAAAGATCACATATACATAAAGGAGTAGAATTATAAATACTATGTAGCAAGGAACTAGAGCCTCACACATCTCCACTTTTAGTAGGTATAACCAGAAGTGACACAGCTTTCTTCAATGTGACTCCAAATTGCTCTTCCATGTCTAAATTTTCCGGAGTTGTTCCTTCAGGCAACCTCCAACCAAACGACTGAATAATGGAAGCCAACATCAAACTCACCATCCGAGCAGCGAGAGGCAAACCGGGGCAAATTCTCCGGCCAGCACCGAACGGGATGTATTCGAAATCTCGGCCTTTGTAGTCCAGGTTCGAGTCTAAGAACCTTTCGGGCGAAAATGACAAGGGGTTGTCCCAATATTTTGGATCTCTACCAATTGCCCATGCATTCACGAGGACTTGGCTGCCCTTGGGTATGGTGAAGCCTAGTAATTCGGTGTCGTTTCCGGCTTTATATGGCAAGAGAAGTGGAGCTGCAGGGTGGAGTCTCATGGTCTCTTTGACAACTGCTTGGAGATAGGGAAGTTGATCAATGTCTGTCTCCTTCACCAGACTTTTCGTACCGATTGTTTCAACAATTTCTTTTCGAGCTTTTTGCAGCACATCCGGCTTTCGGAGAAGTTCTGCCATTGCCCATTCGGTTGTAATTGCGGACGTATCGCTCCCGGCGATGAATAAATCCTGTAATTTGATGAAATTAACCTATAGTAAAATTGTGACAACAATGGCATCTATACCAACAAAATCATAAAATTATTGACCAATTAAATACTACTCTCTATTCTATAACTTTTAACTTTTCAATACAAAGTAATGTCTGAAAAGTACTTCTAACACAAGATTGTGGATGCTACAACTCTGAATGGGATATATACAATAATACAGGAGAAGGTAACAACTAACACAACTAATCTTGTATCTTTACTAAAGTAAGTCAAAATGTTAGATATAGTGGTTAAATGCAAGAAAGTATATAGTGAGAAGGTAACAACTAACACAACTAATCTCGTATCTTTACTAAAGTAAGTCAAAATGTTAGATATAGTGGTTAAATGCAAGAAAGTATATAATAATTTGAACTAGTATGGACAGTCATTATAACTAAATTTTGTATGATACATGCACGTATGACCTAAGTTATACGGGAACAAGAGGGAAAGTGAGAGCGCGAAAGTGTCAAAATTTAATTTTTTTTTAGAGCGAGAGCGTCTTAAGAGCGATATATTTTGTTTAAATAAAATTATATTACATATATATATATATTTAAATCTATATGTAAATATTTTCATGATTATTTATTCCATTAATGATATATATAATAAATAAGCTAACTTTTTTTCACTAATAGATACGTGATTTGTTTGTAATATTCTCTAATTGAAAAGTTTTTTAGTGGTATATTTTCAAACATGTATAATTAATATATATATGTGTGTGTGTAGGGGTAGTATAGCAACACCACATACTATTTACACACTAAAATTTAAGTAATTAATATATATATATATATATTAAGTAATAGGGTAAATAATAAATACATATATGGTAATATAGGTATTCTATATCACTGTGACTCTAATAAATTTAGCTATATAAATTAAATTCGTATGGAAATCGCAAATTAGGAAAACAAGAATTGCAAAAAGGGACCACTTGGAACGAATTGTGTGACTAAGCGTATTTACCATTAATTTAGTACTACTAATATTTATTTTATTTATATTTATTTATTTATTATTTTTTTAATGAAACAAAGTGGGGTTTGAATGTTGAAGAATTGAAGGAGAACTAAAACGAACCGACCCACATATGAAGACAAAACCATTAATGTTTCAGGATGGGCCGAAAAATACGGAGTCATTATATGGATTTTGAAATTGAAAAGTCGTAATAATGACTAGTGTCAGTCATCACAATATCATTACTTTTGGTATTAAAACTTTGGGTTAAATGCAAAAAACCCCCTGAACTATTGGCAAAGTTGCAACTAACCCCCCTAAACTACAAATATTGCAACTAACCCCCTGGACTATTCAA
>JAOTQH010278967.1:0-10300 GCA_025631255.1 Cornus kousa
AAAACCACAAACTCCATATAATAAATTTTTATATCAATTTCAATCTAATGTATGATTAGTATAATTGAATTTCTATTTTAAAATTTAAGTAAAAATTGATAAAATTGAATTTCTATTGTAAATTTAAAATTATGCTAAATTACAAATTACCTAATAAAATTCAAATCTATACTATTATATAATATATATATATATATATATAGTTTTTTAAATTTTACCTAATAAATTTTAAATTACAAATTAGCTAATAAAATTTAAATTATTTCTACCACCAATTTCAGTATTAAAATAAAAAATTCTTAATTAATAAAAAATAAAATAAAAAGATTTCAGTATTAATATAAAAACCTACAAGAATTTATTACTTTATAAACTCAAACTCTCTCACCAATTTCAAGTTAGTTCAGTATTTATTAATTAATATAAAAAAATACGGAGTATTAATTAATTAATATAGAAAAAGTTACAAAAAATTACAGATTTTTTTTGTAAGATTTATTGTTACAAGCTTCAAATCAATAATTAAAAAAATATATATATAAAAACAAAAATTCTATAAATTATAAAACATTCACCACATCATGGCACGTGCCTTTTCCTAATATATATATATATTGGAGTATGTTATCTATTTGTATATATTAATTCAGTTTATATTTTGCATGTACGGCACTGAGTAAAAAAATATTAGTATTCCAGTTTATATGTTTTGCATTAATTTATGTACGAATATATATTCATCTAAATTTAACTCCTTCGTACTTAACAAAGAACTCCAACACAAATCTTGTGCTAATTACAATTTTACTTAAATTTGTTCTAATTACACCTGTGGTCGAAAACCTCTATATTCAGCCTATCTGTCCGTGTTAAATATGTGTATCCAAAATTTTGAAATGTTATATTTGCCTTGTATGAAATAATTCCGTACATCTTTAATAAAATAATATTACAAGTAAAATGATTAAAATACCCCCATAAATTCTTGCCACGGTCCATGCTGTTTGTATGTTCATTGAGTATATAAGAGTTGGTATGTCCACTCAATAAAAATGTACCATTAATGTTATATTTTTGTTGAGTTGACAACTTGACATTAATCAATAAGAGGCATGCAACCCCAAAGTAGCGAACAAATAAAAAGACCCAATCCACTAAAATTTCTATCGTTAATAAAACTTTTGTTGTAATTGTTTATGGTACTTATGGACCTGTCACAATTTTCACTTGGCATTCAAAAAATATTCAACCGTAACTACCATGGGTCAATTGGTCTTTTCATTTCTCATCAGCTCCACCAAAATAAAATTAATACTTATTAATTTGAAACTATGCAATTATGAACTATGCTTTTAGTACATCGTGCATAATGTGAGTAGTAACACAGTTGTGGTTTGAACGAAAAGTAATGACACTTTATTGGATATACTTAAATCCTAGTAATTTAATATAATAGCTCTATATTTATAATTTTGGGTGACAAAATTATAATATTATCCCCACGAAATCAATTAAAGAACCTAAAATTATAATATCATCCTCTTGAAATCAATTTAGGTTCACAACAAATCAATAAATATATTACCTTCTTTTATGACAATGAGACTTGTGCTAGGAGATGGGAGATTCAACCAAATGTAGATCAGGTTTCACAGCTTACAGTCAAAATCTGTAAAGTGAATATAATCACCCTTTTAATCCACAAGTTACTAATATTGGGATGGGAAGTAAAGAGAATATAATATAATATATATATATATATATCTCTCTCTCTCCCTTTTAATCCACAAGTTACTAATATTGGGATGGGAAGTAAAGAGAATATAATATAATATATATATATATCTCTCTCTCTCTCTCTCTCTCTCTCTCTCTCTCTCTCTCTCTCTCTTTTAATCTGCCCAAACACATTATTTTTCCAACCATGAAAAGCTCATAATTGAGTCACATCACAAAGCCACAAGCAAGTGACAAGCTCAAAACTTTGGGGAACCAAAAAATAAAAAATAAAAAATTCTTGAGCCAAAAGATGTACCATTTAAGAAAATTACTACAATCTTTCAACTAGCTAACCGGCATGAATGCACACCAAATTCAAAATGACATGAAAAACAATTATATCATTGATGAGCCAAAAGATGTACCATTTAAGAAAATTACCGCAATCTTATCGAATTTTGAAAATGATACGAAGACATTTTATGCAAATGAGATGGTGTCAACTAAAGCAATTCATTTGAGAAAATAACCATGCTTCCAAGCTCCATAATGATATATATTTTTTGCCATTTCCTATGAACCAACAAAAAACCTTGTGCCCTGCACTTATATGTAGGATATACTTTGGTCATAACTTGTCTACAGTAGTTGCATTGCATTTGGATAATGCCTGTCCAATGTAGCTTTTTCAAAGTGGTGATAAAATGTTATTCTATCAGTGTGAATCAAAGCTGCATATGGTCAAACAGAGCTTAGGCAAGACAACAGTACAATTAACAGTCATCTGTTCACTATATATAGAAGTAATAATAATAATTTGTTAAATAAATACATACTATAGGTTCATTGTAAATAAATGTTTAATTAAAAGCTAAAAAAACCTTCTTGGAATTACTTCAAAATTAATTTCTATATGTCCTGTGAAACCAGATTTTATCAAACTGCATCATATGATAGGTAACTTCCTAGCCAAAGTGATTCCAAGACATGTAAAGCAATTATGAACTAGTTTTGCAAAAACTAAAATCATAAACACACACACCCACACACACACACACACACACATATATATCTGTAAGAGTGAAACAATCAGTGTTACCCCATTAGTACGACCAAGCTTTTTGAGACTCATTTCCAGCATCTTCAGTCTCATATCTGGCCACCAATCGCACAGGGGCCTCTTCCATGGCTTGCTTGAGCTCTCCCACTGTGTGCATTTCCTGCACCAGCTCATACCTATGAACCCAGAGCCTATGAGCTGCGTAGACATTGTACTAATGCTTGAATATTCCGGCAACTGTGGCCGCCGTTGTGAAATCCGAAAGCTGCTCCCAATGAATGCCCAAGCTGCAGCTAAGGATTTGTTCCTTCCTAGTGTTATCAGTTTTAACAAGCAAATGTGTTGTGATGCAATTAATCTTAAACATTCCCAAGAAAAGAATCTCATGCTGACCTAACATCCAAATCAGAAAATCTAAGGATTTTCTCTTGCATTCGCATCCTGATTCATCCAAGGATTGAGAACCTCTCTAATTGGCTGAGGTTCGAGGGAACTCTCCCAAGTTCTCTTCTCTTACTCCAAAACAGTTACTTTGTCATTTGCCATATCAAAATATAAGACATACTAAAGAATTGTGCTCTAAAAGTTGTGGCATGTTCAAAGAAAATAATATGCATGAATAGGGGAGTTGTGATGGATAAGTAGCAATAGAAGAAAAGATGGCACAACTGCACAAGAAACAAATGCATTCATGCGAAGATCATTGCAACACCGAGGATAAGATGAAAAATGTCACTGATATAATTTGATTATTTCATTTGCAACATAAAAAATTACTACTCCCTTCGTCCCATATTAATAGTCCATTATCTCATTTTTTGCTGTCCCATTTTAGTTGTCCCATTTCAAAAATCAATATATTACTTTTTATTACATTCCCAATTTACCCCTAAAAGATTAAACAAATTAAAATTTCAAAATAAGTGGACCCCATTAAAAATTTTCCATACTACTTTCAAAATAAGTGGACCCATTAAATATACTGACTTTTTGTTCAGCAAAAATTTTAGAGACACGGTAAATGAAAAAACAAATTGTTAGGGAAGGGCAAATTTGAAAATGCATCTTTTGTCAATCTAATAAAATATGATAAAAGTTGTTGCCTTAGAAACTGTGAAATGTGAAATTGGACTATTATAAAGGGATAGAGGGAGTACACTAATATGAGCTAAGGATGAGAATATTGGTTATAAACTTATGATGGCGAATAATTTAATGGATGACATTGGCCCACATAGAGCTAAATTGAAAGAAGTGCTATATAAAGCAAACATCAAGTAATTAGGGTGTGTGTGAAGCTTTGTTAAGTTCAACAAAAAGGGTCTAGCTTTTTGGTTCACTTCTCGCTTCTCTAAGAGCAGTTCCTCTTCTAAAATTATAAGCACATATGAAGTCATAGTGGTTATATATATATATATATATATCTTAACTTTAATTCAGTATTGACTCAATATGGATGCAATTGTGCATTTGGATGATTGAAATATACTACAACATGAACTCCGAATAGCAAAAAGGGACGAGTCTACACCTTGAGACTCAATATCAACCACCTGGCCTGAGTGAGACTCAAAAACACATAGAGATGTAGATCATATCTGCAAGTGGATGGTGAGGGTTCGAGTCTCCGAAGGAAAAAAGTGGGTGTGTGTGTTTCTTGCAATTGAAAAAAAAAAAAAAAAAAAAAAAAAAAAAACTGAATTAAATAAACTAACCTTTTACAGTATTCCTCTAAAATTTAATAAAATCCGAATCCGAGGCAAGTTTGAGTTTTTCATATTACTATCATCTCAGCTCATTCCTAACACAAGCTCAATGTCTGCCACCCAACAAAGGAAGGGAAACTTTTCAAAAGAAAATCGGACTGAATAACATTCCAAATATTGAATGTGAGTAACACAAGTTAACAATAATTGACAAATTTAGCTCTATTTCACTTATGAATTGACATGAAGATACAATACTATATTAATTTTTTTGCAAGCATTTTATAGGATAAAAATTGGCATGCAATTCATAATGAACTTTAAGGAGAAATTGGAACTTGCACTTGCTTTCCTTGGCTTGACAACTGCTCAAGAAGCGCACCCGACCAGCTATTAGGCTAACAAAGAAGAAGAAAAGAGCAGAGAAACAAGGAGGACAATACCCAGAAAAATGGTTAAGAAGGAGCTGTACTCATAGCTTCCGCTTCTGCATATAAAAGATATAAAAAGTTGGCTAGAAAGCCTCATCCTGGCTGATATAGATTCTGAATTTCTGATCCTTACAGTAGCTTATATAAAAAGGCACTCACTTAACTAGGACAACAATAAACGTACATCAAACAAATCAGATAAAACAATATGCAGCAGAACTCCATGAAGCTCACAATGTTTTTGTTCCTGGAAGTCTTTTAATGCTTTGCTATAAAGCCAAGTCATACTACCTGGAAGTGAATTATTTTTCATTTTTATATTTTATAAACATTGGATCTAGTTTCCGACCATTGAACCCAAATTCAGATTAGATGATCCTGTATTCAGCAGAATATGAATAAGATCACATTGTTCCTCAATGGGTCTAAGATACAAAATGAAGTTCTCAACTCAATCTGTAAAATACCTTTTCATGGGCATAAATTCAAGATATTGACTATATTTCCAATACTGGTTACATGGCATATCCCAAATTTCAATTGTTCACAGATCATATACAGAAAAAAAGCTTACACACCAGAGTTCATATTGAATCAGATCGGTAGAGAACAAAAGATGAAAAACTCATAATTAGAACATAAATATTCGTACACACATATAAAACAAAATGGAGAATAGTTCGTTGTTATGTAGAGAAAAAGAGTATAAGAAGAAGGGTTATCACACAGAAGCCGGTTTTGATCATGAAAAACTACATCGAACCCCCAATCACTGCCGACACAAGTCCTATCTTCAAATACCAATCCAAAAACTTCATTTTGGATATGAAGAGAACAATTAGGGCAAGTTCATTTCAACAATTAAAAGAAATAAATTCAATGGGCTTACAGTGTACAGGGAAAATTAGCGATCATACAATTTTGCAACTGAATGGATTTAGAGGGAGAGGTCACTGATACACTGATTTCTCCAAGATTACCAGTTCACAGTGACATTTTCATCATAATTTTTCTTTGTTTAAAGGAAAATTGCGTAAAAAAAAATAATCCATTTTCAAATTTTTGGCACAATACCCCTCCAAAAAAATTTTGAAGTTAAACCCTCCGTAGTATTCAATTGTTGCAACAGACCCCCTTAGCCATTAGAATAACGTTATAATAACGAAAATTTCCCTTAATTTTTTTTAATTATCTGTAAAATGATTTTCATTTTAGGTTTTCATTTTATTTTTATTTTTTAAAAAATAGAAATTTAAGATAATTTGCACCATAAAATTCAAATTGATTCAATTTTCAAATTTCATACAAATTAGTTATTACAACTTTCTGTCAAAGTCCTTAAGCACCTTCAAGACCGATGTACTAGGTGGCACATTACTCTTTTAGGCATGGAACAAGGCAACTAAGAAAGAAAACAACTAGTAGCACATATACAGGTAACACCCACAAAGAAAATAAAGCAACAACACAATTAGAAGAAAACTTGTGAAGAAAAAACAAATGAAGTATACCTTCCAATTAGCTGAAGGATACCTAGATGTTTAAGTCCAATAATTTCAACAGCAATAAGTTGCTCATCAGTTTGCGGTTGGGGGCAGCTCTCAGCTACTAGAAGTAAAGCTCCATCCATTATTGCAGCACCATTGAGCATATATGGTAGCAATGACACATGAGAATGTCATGCCCCTATAGGAGGAATGGAGAAAAAGGAAAATCAGACAAAATAAGGAATTCAAAAATGTTGAGCATTAAATTAGTAGTGTTCCAGGCTTACAACAGAATTTATCAATTCTACTAGTCATAGGACAACAAAATTACCTTAACGTCAAATGCAAGACGAGTTGGTTACCAAATGCAAATAAATAAATAAATAAATAAATAAATAGGAGTAACAGATTTACATTTCACATTGACCACAAACTAAGCCAATTCAAAGCTTCGTATCAAAACATAAATCACAACATTCAATATACATCAGCATAAATCATATGCGAAATGTAGATATATACCCCATAGTCCATACATATACATCCATACAGAAATGAAATCTTTCAATGACTGGTATCCTGTGATGGTTATGCCCAAGGAAATGAATCTCATCTGATTGTCTTCAGTATGACTTTTGAAGACCACCACCATTAACAACAATCACCTGGTAGTTGCACCAAATCCATTTTATGCTGTAGTCAGATGATCTAAATGAAAAATCAAATTTCAACATCAATAAAGAGCACTTTAGTTTTATGTAAACTAAAATAATTACAATCAACTTACAACTTACATTTGAGCTTTGTACAGCACAGATAATCCCATCTCAAAGATGTTCAGCATTCAAAACAGATCCACCTAAGTAAAACTTAGAGAACTCTGATCACTTTATTATTTCTAGTAGTGTACATGTTGAATTGAGAAACTGAAACACCAGAAAATAAACGCTGCACACACACACATACACGAGATCCAAGCAGAACCGAGAAATTTGTTTCTATGAAAGCAAGGTCCTTCAATCATTAACAAAGCTGTGACAATTAACCAAGCAAATACAAACCCCAAAAATTAACCACCACATCCATGGCAGTCACCGTCTTCCTCCATTAGGCTTCGTTTGGATACACAGGAGAGAAAAGAAAGAAAAGGATTATAAGAGAAAAGAAAGGAAAAGAAAAGAAAAGAAATGATAGTTGTAATTTATATTCGTGTTTGGATAGATAGGAGAGAAAAGAAAAGAATTGACAAAATTATTGTTTGGACAACACAAAGGAAAGAAAAGAAAGGAAATGATAATGATGAAATTACCATCTTACCCTTTTTGGTAGGGTTAGTAGGGCAAAATCATTTTAGCCTCCCAACCCAAATTTTGCATATAGATAATGACTGGGCTGAAGATTACAATTTAAAAAGAATCGCACACTTCCAAAAGAGAAATTCACAACAGATTTTTAATAAGATCCTTGCATTTTCTCTATCAATTCATTATTCTCAAAATAGATGCATCCATTAGTCATTAAAAAAAAAAAAAAATACAAACAGCCCTATGTTATTTGTTCCAAGTGATAGAAGTGCATGAAAGCTAATATAAATGATAAAGTTTTACTCTGTTTCTATCACCAGAAAATTTAATTGGATGCAAATTTGAACACTAGCAAATGCATATAATTGCATATTTGTCAAAAACCTTCGTTCCTCTCTTTATATATAGACACATATATTATATATATTACCAATTATATAGACGCATATATATGGTACGTACATATTTCTCCTCCTCTATTTATAGACACATATATTGAGACATATATTAATCATTCAAAATTTGTAAAATCTTCAAAATCTACAAGAATCAACTTGGGCTTGTCCAACTGGGAATTCTTAGAAAACGTTGAGGTGCTCTCTCTCTCTCTCTCTCTCTAAAATCGAAATATTATGCAGTGGACTTGGAATACTTTTCCCCTCCAGGTGCTCTCTCTCTCTCTAAATCGAAGCATCAAAACCCATATCTCCGCATATCAATTGCAACTCTCGCTTTCTCTCTCTCTTTCTCTGCAACTGCATATATATATCATCAAAACCCATATCTCCGCATATCAATTGCAACTCTCGCTTTCTCTTTCTCTGCAACTGCATATATATATATATATATATATATATATATTTCAGCCTCCCCAATAGCCTCCATCTCCTTCTCAACCTCTCTCTCTCTGCAACTGTATATCAAAACCCATATCCGCATAACATTTCAGATTTTAAAAAAAATCAAAACCCATATCAAAACCCATATCACCTGGTGTTCCAGTTTGGTCGCCGTTCACAAACAAGCTTCAGTCGGCTGTCTCTCATCTCTTGCCCTTTCTGTAATTTGCAGCCTTTCCCCTCAAATCCTCTCAAATCTTCTCAACTTTGAGAGGATAAGGATTTACTGTGCTGAAGGGATTTGGAGGGATAGCCTATCCCTCCAAATCCTCCCCAATCCTTTATTTTCTTCTCAATTCCCTCCACCCAAACACACTAAACTCTATCCTTTCCTTTCTTTTCTCTCCAAATCTTTCCAATTCCCTCAATCCAAACGAACCCTTAGTGATTGAATAAGAAAATAAGATTGGAGATTGAAGAGAGACGCTGCTGATTTCGGCGATTGGAGAAGGAATTGTGAAGAAAATGAAGGAAAAATACGAACATATTCAAACCCAAATCATCCACAACAATCGTAACTCGTTAGATCCACAGCCAACTCTCTCTGCAGCAATCTGGAGCAAGTCTTGGCTCATGTTAGCGAGGCGGCGTCGATTATGGTGGCGGAGGAGGAGGAGGTAAGGCGGTGGATGATGCGTAGTCAACGTGTTAGATCCACTGGGTCGGGAGGAGTTACCGAGTGAGTCGCAACTCGGTGGCAACTCAAAACCCAAATCATCCTCGTCGTCGCCGGGATCTCGTTGCCATCGTCTCCGGGATCTTGCTGCCATCGTTTTTTGCGCCTGCCCCGCCATCGTCTCTTGGGCCGACGTACTCGCCGGTGTTGGTGGTGGTGTGTATAATATATATAAATATATATACTTGCATATATATATATATATATATGTCTGTGTATAACTGTCCAATTCATCTTCGATTAAGCACGATACACCGCGTCTGCACCAGAGGATATATGTGTATGTGTATTATATGTGTGAGGTGGTAGTAATGGTAGTGACAGAAGTGGGGTGGTGGCAGTGGGTTTGTAGGGGTATCGATTGGGTTTCACGGTGTGCAATTTTCGGAGAGAAGGTTGGGTCGTGGTTGGTGATGGTGGTGGCAGGATTGGGGTGGTGGCAGTTGTACTTGTTCGATTGGGTTTGACGGTGATGGTGGTGGTGGTCGCAGACGGTGGTGGTGGTTGGTGGTTATAGGATAATTTGGTATTTTCATATATGGAAGGGCATTATTGTCCAAAAAATTCAGTTTCTTTTTCGTGTGTGTCTCACGTGCTCATTTTTGGACGGCCGGCAGCCGGAGGGGGTGATCTGCAACTTTTTTGCATAGTTCGGGAGGTTTCTTGCATTTTTGGTAATTCAGGGGGTTAGTTGCAGTTTTCCCCATAGTTTAGGGGTTTTTTTGCATTTTACCCTTTTTTTTATTTCACCTTATTATTTGGGGCGACTAGAAAGAACGACGATGATCGGCAACCAGAGTTGACGATGACAACTACAACGGATGAAGATTCCGGAACTGATGAAGATTCCGGCGACGATGAAGGAGAGACCTCAATGTCCATAAAATATTATTGGCTTGTCTTTGTCATGTTATATTGATTATGGTCACATATAAAACCCAGAAAAATCAAGGCAAATTTAGATGACATAGAACAAACTGTTGATGATTTTACCAATCAATTTGAGGATGAGCGTTGG
>JAOTQH010278985.1:0-10299 GCA_025631255.1 Cornus kousa
AAAAATATATAGTTCAGGGGGGTTTTTGCACATATTCCAATAGTTTAGGAGGATTTTTTGCAACTTTTATAGTTCAGCGGGGTTTCTTGCACATACCCCAATAGTTCAGAGGTTTTTTGCAACTTTTATAGTTCAGGGGGGTTTAATGCATATACCCCAATAATTCAGGGGGGTTTAATGCACTTTACCCTAGAATTTATGATAATGACCGGAAAGAAAATGGATTGCAGCTTTAGGATAAGGTTATAACATTTTGCTTCATGCCTACAACCTATAAAATTAACTCATATCCTTTACAGTTACTTATTCAATATGGACTTTTGCTTATTTCTTCATTCTGTTGCATTCATGTGCATTTAGCGTGCGATCTAATTACATGCCAAGTGTTAACAGGAAGTGCCTTCTCGGTCGATGTCTAATTTATTGGTTATTTTTTGTAGCAAGTTTTGTTCAATTTTATTCATGAGTAGAAATCAATTCACCCTACTTTTTTGCTATTACTTTATTATACAAGTTCTTAGTAGAAGATAGCATTTAATGGTGCTTTTTATCCCTAGAGTTCAATGTTTTGCTTGCACTACGAATGTTATTGATAAGGATGAAGATGATGTTGCTGACTCATAGTTAGTGCGATGGGTGATTCCTGAGTACTTGTACATAACAGTATGACACTTCTTCTTAACTATTGTCAAAAACATTGGTGACAGTTTGATGCAGATAACAGGTGCTTGCCAATGTAGAAAGGCAAATGTTGGAGTGTCCTTGTATCATGGGCCTTTCATTTTCAGTCCAAGTCCTCTAAGATGTTTAGATCTGAAGGAATAAATAACACCCAGCCATTTTGGGTGGTTTTGATTTGGGCTATAACAAGCTTAATGAATGTTACCTGGTTTCCGCTTTTATATGGTAACTTGATATATATATTTGATAGTTTGATCCTTCCATTTGGTTAATTAATACAGAGGCTTGTGGGTTTGCTCATCTTCACTTTTTATATGTATATTTGGGGTGTCATTCTAGATGGCAAGAAACGTAGAATTGTTTAAATGTGCCAGTTATCTGATCACTATAAGAAATTATATTTTGAGATATCAAATATCAATCATAATTTGTACTTGATTGTGAATCTCATTTATGCTTTATTATCGTTATGCTCTACCATTTTTTTTTCTTTTCTTATTCAACTGTCTGATTTCTTTTTCTATGAAACTGCCAATGTAAAGATTTTCTAATATTTCGCACAACCACGATGTATTTGCAGGAAGATGATTGGTAAACAAGAATGTCATAGTCTGCGATGAGAATCTGAAGAAAACATTGAAAACATTTGCTGGGAAGGAGTGTGTTGGGTTTCTTGAGATCGCGGGGCTGATCAATCGTCAAATTTCTAAAATGAAACAAATTTTAGGAGTATATGGGATATATATTTTGATCACAGTCCATAACTGTTAGGCTTGTGATATTACTCATAGAAAACTGCAGTACTGCTTTGTTATACCTTGGTTTGATTTTCAAGTTTTTTGGATTATGAATCTATACTTCTAGTGACTGCCTCCTAATGGTAGTGCCTGCAATGTCTTCAGTTTATGTAACTATGCCCTTGCCATTATTTAATTTTCTTGTTTGCTCGCACGGCACTCGTGGGCTTGTTCAAAATACTTTGCTTGCATTGCCTCTACCTAAAATCCATCTCAAAGATGCATCACTACTTATTTTGATTATGTATCGTAGGTACAGATTTTTACACCAAAACACTTGGGAGAAATACGAAAATTATAGCAAAGAAAGTATCGCTGAAGTGAAACAATTTAAGCAGAAGAAAATCAGATAATTGGAATTGATATCAAATATCAATCGTATTTTGTACTTGATTGTGAAACTCATTTATGCTTTATTATCATTATGCTCTACCATATATAAATATCTCTTGTAATCAAGTGTACACTATAAATTCTATAATAAATCAAAATATTAAACAATGAATTCACTAATTGTATAAATCATAAATATTTCAGATATGTCAGGAACATATGTCAATATAATCCAATTAAAAATTCGCTATGCCAGGGCATATAAATTCCAATAGAGACTACTAAGAAGATTAAGCTGATCAGACAAAGGTTGCTCATAGCTCAGAGCCGACAGAAGAGTTATGCGGATCGACGGCGACGACCATTATCCTTTGAGGTGGGAGACCACGTGTTTCTTCGAGTTTCTCTGCGAAAGGGATTAATGAGGTTCAGGAAGAGTGGCAAGTTATCACCACGATTCATTGGGCCTTTTGAGATCTTGGACTAGGTAGGAGAGGTTGCCTACAGATTTGCTTCGCCACCACAAATGGACAAAGTCCACAATGTCTTTCATGTATTGATACTACGAAAATATGAGCTAGATCCATCTCACGTGTTGAGTTAGGTTGATGTAGACATTGATAAGGATGTTTCCTATGAAGAGAGACCAGTCCAAATTCTTGACACTCGAGAAAATGTGTTAAGAGGCAAGACGATACCACTAGTGAAGGTTCTGTGAAGACATCACGGCATTGAGGAAGCTACTTGGGAATGAGAGCAAGATGTCCATTCCAGGTATTCGGAGTTGTTTTCTTCCTCAAGTACGACTCAATTTCAGGGACAAAATCTTTTTATGTTAGGGAGTCTGTGATGTTTCCTAATTTTTATTTATTTTATTTTTTTAGTTTTTTAGTTTTTTTCTGTACTTATTTATTTTATATGTTTTTGCTAATTATGTGGGGATAGGATAGTTTTTTGGCATTGGATTGGCATGGTAATGATTTAGGAAGGTTGGAGAGGCAATATAGTCATTTCCCTTGGTCAACCTTTGACCAAGTATGCATGTGCGCCACCTATACACTTAGGTGGCAGTTTTTCATCTATTTCCTACATACCCATTTCGGCAGCAGCTTCCACAGTTCATTCCCTTTCTTTTTCTTCCTTATTTTCCTTTATTCCACCATTTAAGCTTTCTAAAAGCTTATTTTCGAGCCTTTTCTGGTGGGTTTTTGGTTGTGGTATAGGAAAGGAAGTTTTTCCTCTTAATGAGAGCCATCTATTAAGCTCAAGGACAACACCATTTAGCCACCTTTGATTTTCAAATTTTGTTGCTGTTTTGACAGCTTTTGCTTAAATTAAGGTAGAGGTTGTCCTAAACCTCAATTACCTTTGTTCCTTGTGAATTATTTCCCTTGAAATTGTATCTTGTTATGTTTAGACTTAAGCTTTTTCGTTGTGATTACTAGAGTTCAAATGTTATAACATGATTGCTGCATTTTATGTGTTTAAGTGCAAACTACTTGCTGTTGTGAATTAGTTTCCAAGCAATGACATTGAGAACTCCAGATTCTTGATTGATTATTTGAGTTACCGGGTTTAATTAATAGATAAGGAAAAACAAAAAAATAAAATAAATAAGTCTTATCTTTGAAGTTTTCTTAATTTATTATGTAAATAAGTAACTAGGAACTTATAAAATAGGGACATATGGCCAGGATTATCTTCCTGTTATTTATATATGTATATTAGCATATGTATATATTATTTATACATAGAGATAATCCTATAGGTAAGTACCTGGTACCATGATTTTATTGATAAACCGGATCAAAGTACTGGATGTCAGTTGTATTATTTTAGCTGCCATGTTTATTGTGTTTTGAATATATTAGCTGAATGTTAAATTATTTGCTACAATGGTTATGGATATTCTATTAAAATTGCATTGTTAAATTCTTACCCAAGCATGAACTAAACTACCTTAAATACAAGACTGCCATGGTATAATTCTGCTCAACACACTAAAATTATGCTTGTAATATTAAATTGAGAAATTTTGTGATGGCATGACATTGAAGGTATGTGCATTCATGTATGTGCATTGGGTGAAAGGGGCAAAGGAGGAATTTTTTTTAAAGAAGTATTGGATTTTGGGGCAATGTTTTGAAATATTGTTTACAAAAAAAAGGGGATGGCAAGGAGTTACCTTGTGTCCGTGTCATTAATGGGACCTAGAGGGGATGTATGGAGTTGTCTTGTGTGTGGTTGAGTTACTAGGCCCCAAATGATACAAAGGAGTTACCTTAGGTCAGGGATAGTTAGCCAATCCTCCTCTCGTGGCACCGGGGAGTTACCTCGGGCCAGGTTACATTAACGGTTTGACGATTGAGGCGTTAGATGGGAATTTTGTAAAATGGGGAGTGACATTACATTTCATTGCACTATATTTAATTAAATTTTTAGTTATTTTTCTCGGGCAAGCATAACCCCTTTTACTTATAGCTATTCTTTGTGTGGATTCATGGAAGTATCAAGGAGTGCAGTTTAGGCAACTTCTACTGAGCCGTTGTGCTCACTCCATCATTATTATATTTTTTTCAGGTCATGGAAAGGAAGTCGTTGAGGTCCACAAGCTTAGATGGATTTAAATTATCATCTATGGCTTTTCTTTTGTATCATTGTATATGTTGTATCTATGTGAAGTCTTGTATATTTTGATCATGTAATAGCAGTAGTACTCGTCTTTAAGGCATGTAATTTTGGACTCTAATGACTTTAGGTTTGTATGAATGTGTTAAAGGGATGAAGCCTGTCTATTTGAATCAATTACATTTTATTTTGATTTTATACCGTTAGTGACTATTGGAAGGTAGATCTTGAAATGTACGTTTGGGACAGGTTTTGGGTGTTACACATGGAAGAGGAGAGAGAGAGAGAGGGAGGGAGGGAAGGAGGGAGGTAGAATGTCTAGCTGTTAACTTTCTGTTTGGAGAGAGAGAAACAAGGAAAAAGAAAACAAGAGGTGATAAATCTCAATTTTTGCTTTGTTGTTGTTGCAAGCTGTGTTAATTAGTAAATTAACATTTCTCTTTCAACGTTTCGGTGGAGGGAAGTTAATCAATGGTCTCATATCTTTATACTTCATTTTTGGCTGGGCATATATGGAGTCTTTAGGATATGCTGTTAATATATAGGACATGTCCAGTATATAAGCTTGCCTTTTCCAAAGGACGCTATGGTACCAATTTTAAAACAAATGCCTATTGTTCATTCTCAAGGGTACAATGTTCACAAAGTGAACAGATAACCATTCTAGAGCCATTTCACGATGGATTGATTTCAAAAAGGAAGTGGAAAATACAATATAAATATAAGAATAGGTTTGCACCAAACAATGAGGTCTTTATCAGATGATGCTTACTACCTTTTTTTTTTTGGTACGTCCATCATGATAATTGTAATTTGGAGCCATCTTTTTGTTGTATTTGGTACTAAGTACTCATCAGTGACTATAAAATATTACATCTTTTAGCTAGGTTGGTGCATTAATAGTTTTTTGTGTGAATAATAAGATTGCAATGCCAATCAGGTCACACTCAGGGTTTTCACTATCTATGTATCTATCAGTGAAGCCTCATATCTGCCAAGTTTTTTTTTGTTTTGTTTTGTTTTTTTTTTTTCTTTCAGGATAAGTAGGCTTTTATATATGAAAAACTTTACAAACAAGGCTAGCTGTGCTAGCTAAATCCAAATACACAGAAGAGCACAAAAAAAATACACACGGAGATATGAGCATGATAATAGCGTCATCCTTATGATTTCCCTTACCTTGCAAATGATTACTTGAGGGGCTTCTAGTCTATTTCTGAATATTCTGTTATTCCTCTCTTGCAGTATGGAGTATGCACAGGTTGCAAGAGCCAGCTTGTGTGGGAGGAACTCAAGGCTATTGGACCATATAGCAGAAGCCGAGGCAATGAGAGTTTGCCAATTTGTGTGCTGATATGGAATTTGCACGACCCTTGGAAATGATCCCATATGATTTTAGAGCAGGGACATTGGAAGAAGAGGTGGGATAGAAATTCTTTGTCAGACACAGAGAGCATACGTTTAGAATCATCATGTAGGACATGGACTGACTATCCAAGATTGACAATTTGCTTAGGACAGCAAGCTGTAAAATGAATCTATGCTTGGGGATATGGTGTTGAACCAATGATGGAAGGCCATTGAGGGGATGGCATACGGTTTGAAATGGCTAAAAAAGCTTGAGAGAGAGAGAAGCTGGGGAGGTTAGTCCAGAGAATGGAATCTGAAGCAGAAAGATTGATTGCAGGGAGAGGCTGTGTTTCTTAATTCGGGGATTAGTCTTACGATACCATCTGGAAATGACCAC
This sequence comes from Cornus kousa, assembly GCA_025631255.1. Classification (NCBI taxonomy): domain Eukaryota; kingdom Viridiplantae; phylum Streptophyta; class Magnoliopsida; order Cornales; family Cornaceae; genus Cornus; species Cornus kousa. Next base: position 6,187 of record JAOTQH010278985.1, read on the forward strand.
TGTCCATTGTTGATAACTGAACTGAGCTTAGCCTATCTTCCTATAGCTGAGGTCAGAATGAAGGAGTTGGATATTTTGTTAACAAGAGGGCCTGAACTGAACCAAGGGTCAAACCGAAAGGAAGTGTTGCTACCATTTACAATCTTGACAGAGATGAGTGGCTTAGCAGCATTTCTGAGTTGCAAAAACTTCTCCAAGTTCAAGAACTGACTTACCAGAAGTTCCTATTCCTTAGCAGAGAAGAGTTGACCCACCTTGGCCGCAGATCATCTGGATACTTCAGTAAGAATCAGATGTGTGTGATCATGGTTGCAGTGTTGAGATTACTGAGAAGCCAAAGTCAAACCACCATTAGCTTTTGGCATGCACACACTGTTCCAAGCTACCTTCGGATTCAATCTTAGAGACGATCATCACAGCTGATGATGAATCAATTGGAATAGACCTCCTCAGTGGTTGTATCTCATCCTCTATGTTAATTTTATCATCAACCCAAGTCAGTGACACCCGAAAATTAAACACCATGCCCATTAGAATTTACAACCTCCTTTGAATTACGAAAATCATTCCTTTCCTCGTTCACATGTGGTAATTCTTCCAATTCGTCCTCTGTACCAACCCTGTTTTCACAAACCATCCCACCAGTGATCGAATTGTTATTCAATTCACCATAATTCTCCGAATTCTCCATTTGGGTATCTTCATTTGAACTTAAACCACGAGCAATCTGATTATTTGAAGCTGAAGTAGTAGCACTCACAGTGTTATACACTACAGCAGCACGACAAGATGGGCAATTGGTGTGTGACCTCAGCCAAGTATCGATGCAAGGAATATGGAATGCATGACTACACTTGGGTAGTAGCCGAAGAGTATCACCTTCCTGAAACTCGCTCAAGCATACCGAACAATCAGTCCCTTCGATCAAATGGTCTCCTTTCTTGAACTTGAAGACTGTGATTGAATTGATGATTGATGGTTGGAGGCCAACGGTGGAGATGTACCAGATGTGATGATCAATTGGCGGTCCCTGATTTTCATCCACAAACTCTTCTTCTTGTCCATCTGAATGGGTTGGTGGTGCACCAAAAAGGTTCAGTCTGGAACAATACCTAACAATGATCAAGTAGCAGCAGACCACAAAGAAGAAGCCGGTAATCAAGGCGAGTATGATTACCGTGTGGGGCGGTATGTGGCTGCCTTGACTGTCTGAGTGAGGCGGCGGCGGCGGCGGTATCATGGAATAGTCAGGGAATTCAGAGCAACCATAGGGGCAGGTTAAGAGACAATAATCTGGACAGTCCACAGTTTGGTTCATTCCAGTTAAAGCTGGAAATAGTTTTCTGTGCCTCATGGAAATTGCAGAGAGGGGGAGTGGGAGGGGGAGGGGGAGGAAGGAAGGTGTGTTAAGTTCTGTTTGGAGAGAGAAACAAAAAAGAAAAAAACAAGAGAGTTGATAATTCTTAATTTTTGCTTTGTTGTTGTTGCTAGCTGTGTTAATTAAATTAACATTTCTCTTTCAATGTTTCGGTGGAAGGAAGTTAATCAATAGTCTCACTATCTGTATATTTTTGGCTGTGCGTGGAGTAATGTCCATATACGTATATATACTTCACTATATATATGAAGACAACAAACAAGGCTTAGTGCAGCTGAGTGCACCTCCATTGTATTACCCTACTCTTTTTTTTTGGTACGTCCATGACATTGTGATTTGGAGCTATCCATTTGTCATAATTGGTACCACGCGGACATTAGTGGACTATAACATATTGCAGCTTTTAGCTAGATTGGTGCAATTTTTTTTTTGGTTCTTTCTTCCCAGGTTGGTGCATTAATATCTATACATATATTAGTCAAGTAGGCTTCATATCTGCCAAGCTTATCCTATTTCTACCCTTTCTTTTTGGTAATATGTCCAATTAATTTCTATTTTCTTCCCTGTAATGGACCATATCTTGATACCACATTTTTTTTTTAATATCAGTGAATGGATTATTTTTAGTTATTTAATCATTTCTCTAACTTAAAAATATTAACAAAGGAATTGAATTCCTGAAATTTATTTTAAGCGATAAACATGGATGCACTTGAAACTTGTGCAAAAAATCACTTGTAGTAATTTAAACAAAACACTCAAAAATGGAACAAAAAAGATTTGCAATTAGAATGATAACCGAACAATGGTGATCTGTTTTTTTTTTTTTCAGAATTTGATGCTTTTTTGGCTTCTATCCTCTATATTTATTTATTTATATAGTTTACACGTAACGGTTGGGGCTTTTATTTTCCTCCTTGGTTCTCTCTCTTTCGGTTTTATTATTGATTTGATGCTATATTTTGGCTCTCATCCTTTCGTGACTTTTACTTTGGACTTTCAGTTATAGGCTTCACGTGTGGTTTTATTGCCTTGGCACATGGCTTCTTTTCACTGATTGATTAAAGGGTACAGGTGCCCATCTTTGATTGGTGCAGACTTTTTGCCCCTAATTTCTTCCTAAGTGTGCAATTTATAACAGAAGGAAGTAACCTATTTGTAGGCTGTGACGATTGCTAGCTTTGCCCAAATTTCTTCTTCATTTCTTAACGCCACCTTTCTGCCGCTCACTTCACTGACCATTTCACATTTTCTTCCTATTTGACTTGTTCTTTCCTTTTTCTTCTCTCTCTCCACCTTTTCTAACTCATCATCATTCTTATTATGCACTTCTTTTATTTTCTTTTTCTTCTTTCTCTCTCCTCATGTTCTAACTTATCATCATTCTTTTCTTATTCTGCACTTCTTCTCGTTTATTTTTAATTTTCTCTTGTCTTCTTCTTCAATAATGATGTGGCAAGTGATGACATGGCAAGTGATTGACTATATAGCAAAAATATAATACCATTTTGTTGCACCTTAGATTTGAACTTGAAATCTCTGGAATGATAATTTGTACAACATACCAATTTTCCTACAATGCTCCTTGTGTACATTTTTTTGTTATAAATAAACATAAAATTCCTTTTGTAACCAATTCTTCACTTATTTTTCCATTTTTGTTTCATCTCTTCTCATTCATGCGTTAACATCTACAAAACACAAAACAAGCATATAAGAATATTTAAAGAATATAAAACTCTAATTAAAAGCTTATTTTGATGCATGAAATAATAGGTTTTGTGTACTTATCAAACTACTCCCAAACAAGCTTTTGCTAGTCCTCTAACAAAGAAAGACAAAAATAGATAAGTTCACAAAAATATTACTTTTATTAACAAAAAGATGTGCCACTTTTGCATGCTACTTTCGATTGCATTTACCATATGCAATAAGGCCTTAAACCACTAAGTTACCCCTAGTAGACGAGCTATAGCCTCGTGAGGGTTTTCAATGAAGGTACCCACAAAATTCTAAAGAATTTTCCTGCATATCTACAAAATGAAAAGTTTCAGAAATGATAATATCAAGTTCTCTATATACAACGAGCTACTAAGATGTTATAGAAACAAATATTTCTAGAAAGTTCACCAATAAACAATCTAAAAGTAGAGAGTGTGTGTGCGAAGTCGACAAAAATCCATTTTCCAATCCAAGTGATGAAATTCCCAAGTCTCTAGAAAACTATGTTTTGACTTCAAATCTCACAAGTAAATATATTTTTAAAAGAACATCTCCCGAAGATTTGGCTAACTGTATCTCTCAAATGTATGCGGAACTCTATTTTCAAAGTAAAATCAAGCTCACATACTAATTATTTGAAGGACCGATACATATAATAGAAGAGTCATGACAGGAATGTTGATCACTTTTGAGAGAATGTCAAGTCACCCACCATAACGTCTTCTCATTTACTATGCACTATCATACCTTTTCTAAAAACATTATTGTGCTCAATTTGTACATAAATATTTCTAAGAATGAGGAGTTTTCAAAATACTTGAAAGGGACATTTTACATTTTTTTTTTAAGAGGATATGAATGACTTCTTGATCCCTTTTTCTGTTACACACTATCATCCCTAACATTTCTCAGAAAAATAACAAGATTACAAAAGGTAATGAATGTATGATACTACATAGTAAGTTAGAACACTTATATTTCTCTTAACTCGATGTGATTTCATTCTCAATGAT
>JAOTQH010279005.1:0-10297 GCA_025631255.1 Cornus kousa
GGTAATAGGTTTTGAACTTTTGATTCTTGTTGATTTTGTAGTTGCAGTTGCACAGAGAGAGAGAGAGAGAGAGAGAGGGGGTGGGCAATTTCAGAGTTGAGATTAGAGAATGAGAATAGAGATTGAGGCGATTGGTGAGGCTGATTTGCCCTAAAAAAATATATATTTTTAGTAATAATATTATCAAATATATATAATATACATACATATATATATATTATAATATATAAATTTCTGGGGAAAAATATATATATATATATATATATATAAAACTCAACCCGTCAACCCGACCCAACACGTTCGAAAATATTCGGTTCGGGTTATAACCACAACCCATATTTATTACAATTCGGGTTGACCTAACCCAACCCGATTCGGGTTAAGATTAGGTTGGGGCTGGGTTGGGTTGGGTCAGCCAAACTTGCAGCCCTAGTATCAGATGTGCACAAAATGTTGATACTAAAGAATATTTTGCCATCCTTAATCGTATGGTTAAAGTAGTGTGGTCATCTTATTTGATAAATTTCTAAAAACTAGGCTCACAAGTCATAAGTGAATAATTTTGAAATTTGATTTTCGCAAAACTAAAAATACATAAAAATTTAAATAACAGAAAAAAACATAGATCATTTTTAGAGTGTTAAGAAAATAAACCTTAATCAAATTAAGGGTGAATTTCAAGCGGAAAGAGAAAACCATTATGATTAAATTTCTTAATCTAGCAAAAAAAAAAAAAAAAAGAATATTCATTCCAACAAAATGGATTTCATGATTTGTTTCCCTCACTAAAACTTCCTTTAAAGTTTATTTTAATAATTGAAAAATTGCTGAAACCCATACTTAAATTCACCAAGTTTTGCTTCACATGATTGTTCTTCATCTGCAATGTGATAAGAAATGAAGACTTTCTAAATTGCTTGTCTTCTTTATTGAATTATAGCTCTTTTTTGTTATTGTCTTTTTGAATTTTTGAATTGATTGGACTATTTGGAGCACGAAAGTTGTCATATATATATATTTCTGTTTCTGAGTGGCCTGCAATTTGAGAGGGAAAAGAGGGACTTTAATAGCTTTCCTCCTTATTGAAAGAGGGACTTTTAATTGCTTTTCTCCTAATTGAAATATTTTTTTCTTTTCAAAATTTTATTGAATTATTGCTCCTTCTTTTTATTATTGTCACGCTAGAGGTACTAAATTACTAATTGTAAACGCAAGAAATATTATGTATTGATTTTAGCAGAGTTTTCTCACAATTTACAATGATCCTCCCTTTCACTCCTTACTCTATGCCTATTTATAGGTAATTACAAGTGCCCTTTGGGCCTTCGGCTTTAGGCTTTCTTTACAATGGGTTGGGCTTCTCTATCTGGATATTCCGAGGTCGGCCCAGTTGGTGATATCATTGTGTGGGTTAAGTCCAGCTGGCTGACCCAATGTTATGTTTATGGGTCGTAACTGGCCTATGCTAGTTCCGGAACCTTCAACTGCCCCCATAATTGCTCCCTAATTGATTAGGGGGTAATTATTAATGGCTGTCAATGATGACTTTGACGGCTCGAGAAGATCTCATGGGAAAGTGTACGGTCGGATTATAGAACGGATGGTTGGATCTGGTTCCCACGCCTCGAGATTCGAGAAACTCCTTGCTCTTCTGACTCCTTAACTTTCAGGCCCTTCATGCCTTTATAAGCTTCTGAGATATCTTTTTAACCTCTTTTCACTGTCTCTACTCTCTCTGACTGTTAATTGCTGCTTTACTTGTGTTGTTCAAGTCTTCGTTTGTCTTATTCGAATCGAATCAAATCATTGCAAAGACTTGCTTTTCGGTGATCTTGCAGTGCTTCCTCTCTGTGTTCAATCTTTCGAGGTTAGTTCTGCACCCATCTCCTTCTTTTAGAACTTTATTATTCCTTCAAACAATTTCAACTTTCTTTAATCATGAAAATTGATCTAGCCATTCTCCGTTTGCAACTTAATCTTCCCGAAAACATCCAGATTAGGTTATGTCCTGAGAATGTAGATATCAAAACTGGTGCCGGCCTTCTTCCCGGCGAAGTTTTATTTTCTTATCATCACCTTAATCTCATTAGGTTTCCTCTGTACCCCTTCTTTAATTACGTTTTTAACAAATTGAAACCTTCTCCTTTGTAAGTGAACCCAAATTTTCTTAGGGTTCAATCCGTTCTGTTGCTCTTAGCTCGTGACCGAGGTCTAGATCTTGACCTCATTAACCTTCTCCTCTACTATAAGGTCAGCAAGATGCGGAATAATGAACCGTTTCACCATTTCTATCCGTTTGAAAAGTGTCCATATATAAGGAAAAAATGAGTTCTGAGAAAGGTTGGAGAGACAATATAATTGTGGTCAGTGGGGCCTGGTCTTCTCCAGCTGCAGTTGACTATCCTATCCCGATCGCCTTTGGCGAATGTTCTATCTCCTCTTATAAAAAATTCAAAACATATAAGAATGATTGTGCCTGCGAAATTTGTGTTCCTCGCTTCTACACTTTCTGATGCCATGCCTTGGACATTCCTTGCAATGGCTTGAGCTATAGTATTTGTAGGGACAGAATCACTTACTTGAAGAAGTACGTTCTGAACGACGTTCCTTCTTGTTCAGATCTCATTACTTTAGATAATTTATTTGACATATCAGTCCTCGACAGCACCATAAGTCACCTTAAAATCCCCTCTTTCAGCAGGAAGAAGGATCCTCCTAGTGCCACTGTCACTCCTGCTACAAACAGTGGTTCTTCTCCAGCCTCGGCATCATCCTCGGCCACTATTTCTGATACTACTCCTTCAACCAAATTGGCCCCAGTGACTGTCAGCCCGGTTATCAACATTCCACCAGTTAATCAGAGCGCGACTTCCTCTGCCGGTACTAGTTCGGCCAATACCACCGTTGCTGCTCGGGATAAGGCAAGTGGGAAGAAGCCTCAGCTTGAAACTTCCCTCAGTCCGGATGATATCCCTCTGAGTAGAAGGGTTCGTCCCTCTGGCAATTTATCTACTCTACCCAGACCACCGGCTCCCTTTGGGTCTGCATCTGGCAATAATTCTACTTCAACTTCTGCTTCATGTACTCCTCGGTTTATCCGAGCAGACAGAATGATAGTGAAGCCAGACGAGACAATGTTCAAGGATGGTCCGACGGCAATGGCATATTACTGGAATATGTGGACTCCAAGAGACATTGAGGTAGCTCAGAGATTATCTTAGAGGGAAATGTTCACTCGCTACCCTATGTCTGCTATAGAGGTAATTTCTCCTTTCTGGTTAATAAGTTTTTATATATTCTTTGCATTTGAACCTTTCTGATTGATTGTCTTGACCCAATTAGTTGTCTTGCATATCTCTGCAGACCCTATTTGGGATGATGGCCATGCAACATAATATGGAATCACTCAATACCAGACTTGGTGCGACTAACAAAGAGAGCAAAGCTTTGGGCACCACAAATGCTAAGCTGATGATTAAGGTTAACGATGTTGAGAAAGAGAGAGATGCTTTGAAAAAGGAAGTGGACTCTCTTCAAGATCAGAAGAATGCTCTGCAAATTGAAAAGAGCGTCTGGTCTACTGAGCGTGAATCGCTTAGAAATGAGAAGGAAAAGCTCTAGCGCCTTCTGGGCGAAGAACATTTTGCTCGGATGGCGTTTGAGAAAAGAGCTCTGGAAGAGTGTGATGTTTTGCTTGACATCATTAGCAAGGTGAATGACGGCATGTTAGCTCTGCATGCTCGTTTCTCCAGGGCTGGGACCCTTAGGTACGCTCAGGGGTTCATAGAAGGTCACGCTGAGCGTATTCCTTCTGAAGGCTAGACCAGCTCTACCATTGATGAAGTTGATAGGGATCTGGAGATTGATCCTCCAGGAGTTTATAAGGATCCGGACTTTGCTCCTGCTGAGAAATTTTTTGATGAATGTCAGGAGATAGCTTCTTCTAGGGTCTCTTTTAACCCTGCTGCTAACCAACCTCTGGATGTTGCTCCCTTGTCCAGTATGGTCCCCTCTACTGGTATTGCTGAGGGAGGAGTCCCTCAAGATGAGACAATTATTCAGCTTGACTCTTCTCAACGTGTGGATGAGATTGTTGCTGATGGTGAGGGGGCAACTCAGCAAAATGAAGGAACAAATGGGACAGATGCCGGTAGTTAGGGCCCTTTAATATCTCTATTTATTCTTTCTTGTATTAGAGTTAACTGTGAATCTTACTTCTGTAACCTCAGAGCCTCAACATTAATGAGATTTACTTTTATTTGAATTCTGCCAAGATCTCTGCAATATTATTTTCTCATTTGGCTTAGAATGTTAGTCACCTCTTACACTTTTATTTTTCTTGCAAGTTTATGGTGTTCCGCTTATAGTGCCAGCTGCCACTTACTTTGCTAAGTGCCTGGCGCTCAGCTAGAGTGCCACTTGCCACTTGGCATAATTCTGTGCAAGTTTTTGGCGTTCGGATCTTAGTGCTAGCTACCACTTACTTTGTTAAGTGCATGGCGTTCGGCTAGAATGCCACTTGCCACTTGCCACTTGGCATAATTTTATTGCAAGTTTTTAGCATTCGGCTCAGAGTGCCAGCTGCCACTTACTTTGCTAAGTGCCTGGCACCCGGCTAGAATGCCACTTGCCACTTTGCACATTTTATTGCAAGTTTTTGGCGTTCGGCTTAGAGTGCCAGCTACCACTTACTTTACTGAGTGTCTGGCGCTTGGCTAGAATGCCACTTGCCACTTGGCACATTTTATTGCAAGTTTTTGGCGTTCGGCTCAGAGTGCCAGCTGCCACTTAATTTGCTATCCTTTCTTGATCAATTTTTGGAATTAGAATATTATTTCTTACGAATCTCAGAAGTTTATACATTTGCATGCATCCAAATAAAGATGAATCAAAATTGAATTTTGACATTCTAACTTTTATTGATAATACCTCTTTAAAGACGTGGCATTCTAGGGCTTGTTAACCAGCCTCCCTGCCATAGTCTCTAAGATATATGCCCCCTTTCCTATCACCTCTGCAATTCGGTATGGGCCCTCCCATGGTGACATCATCTTCTTGACTATTCTGACTTTTCTTTTCAGAACCAGATCACCAGGAACGAAGTCTCTGTGCTTCACCCTTTTGTTATGGCAATTGGCTAATGTCTGTTGATAGGACGCGAGCCTTATTGCTGCTGCATCCCTTTTTTCTTCCAACATATCAAGGTTGAACCTCAGCATTTGATCGTTCTGCTGCTGATTCCATACTATACTTCGGATAGTTGGGACCAGCTATTCAACTGGTATAACTGCTTCAGTTCCATAGGCTATAGCGAATGGGCTTTCTCCGGTTAGCCTTTTAGGGGTTGTTCTGTAAGCCCACAGGACATTCAGGAGCTCATCCAACCACTTTCCTTTATGCTCTTCCAGCTTCTTCTTAATGCAGGCGAAGATCGTTCTATTTGTAATTTCTGCTTGTCCATTGGCTTGAGGATGACTCACTGCTGCCAACTTCTGATTAATTCCGTACTCTTCTAGCAATTTTCTTACTTGCTTGCTATCAAGATTGGTTCCATTATCCATAACAATCGCCCTCGGAACACCGAAATGGCAAATAATGTTGTTCCAGATGAAGCGTCTCACATGAGTTTGAGTCACCCTCGAATATGGTTCAGCCTCTACCTACTTGGTAAAGTAATCTATTGCTAGTAGCACGTACTTGTTCTGAGCTCTTGCAGTTGGCAGAGGACCAACCACATCCATCCCCCATTGCGCGAAAGGCCATGGTGTGGCCATTACGTGCAAGTCCTCTGGTGGTTGGTGAATCAGTGGTCCGAACCTCTGGCATTTGTCACACCTTCTGGAGAACTCTTCAGCATCTCGTGACATGTTCGGCCAGAAGTACCCTTGCGTCATTGCTTTGTGTGCCAAGGACCTTCCCCCTGAATGATTTCCACACACACCTTCGTGAATGGTTCGGAGTATCTGTCGAGCCTCTGTGGGGGGTCACGCACTTCAAGTATGGCCTAGAGAAAGATCTCCTGTACAGCTGATTATGCACTAAGACGTACTTTGCAGCATTCAACTTTATCTTTTGGGCCTCATCTCTTTGTTCGGGCAGAATTCCATCCCGAATATAAGTTACAATTGGATCAATTCAACTTGGTTCGTACGGAATGATATTGACTTGCCAAGGATTCAAGCCTGAGGGTTCCTCAAAAATGGATGGCTGGTTCAACACACCCACTGGGATCACTCTCGCCAATGTTTCCCCAGAACTTGAGGCGCTGCACGCTAGCTGGTCGGCATCTTGGTTATGTTCCCTTGGTATTTGAATAAACTTGATCTTATCAAAGTTCTTAGCTTCTTGCATGACAGCATAATGGTATGCCTCCATCACCTCATCCTTGGCTTCATATTCCCTATTTACTTGCCAAACAATCAACTGTGAGTCACTGAAAACAGTCAAATTTCTGACCTTTAGCTCCTTGGCTAGTTTTAGCCTAGCCAATAGTGCCTCGTATTCTGCCTCATTGTTCGTGGCTCAGAATTCAAGTCAGAGGGCTTGACTTAGGGATATGTCTTCTGGAGTTTGAAGCTTGACCCCAATGCCTACCCCCATCTGATTTGAGGACCCATTAACAAAGAGTTTCCATAAGCAACTTCGACGGTCTTCTTTCACATCCTCTGAATCACATTCCAGTAAGAAATCATCCATTGCCTGCCCTTTAACTGCCGTTCTGGGTTCATACGTTATGTTAAATGAGCTCAGCTCTATGGCCCACTTTGTCATCCTCCCTGAGAGGTCTGGCTTATGTAGGATAATTCTTATAGGAAAAGTGGTCAGAACAACGATGGGATGAGACTCAAAATAGTGTCTAAGCTTTCTTTTCTCGTGTACTAGCGAGAGTATCACTCGCTCGGCTCTGGAATATCGTCGCTCAGCGTCGGTCATCGTTTTGCTAACATAGAAGACCGGATGTTGCTTTCCATCTTTACAGCATATCAGAACTCCACTTGTTGTGATGCTAGAAACTCCGAGGTATAGGAATAGCTTTTCTTCTGGCTGTGGGGCTGACAGAACTGGTGGATTCTGCATGTACTCCTTCAGATGTGTTAGTGCTTGCCATTGTTCATCCCCCCATACCTGTCTTCCATGGCTCCGAATCGTGTCAAAGAATGGCTTGCAACGATCCGACAACTTGGAGATGAACCGGTTTAATGCAGCTATCCGACCTATGAGGGCCTGTACTTCTCTGATCATTTTTGACTCAGCATTCTTTGTCAGGGCTTCTGCTTGGGACGGACTAGCTTCTATGCCTCTGTAGTTAATTATATGCCCCAGGAATTGTCCAGAATTTACACCAAATGAACATTTGGCCGGATTAAGCTTCATTCCATACTTTCTTAATACATTAAATACTCCTTGAAGATGGTTCAGATGATCTTCCTTCTTTTTACTTTTAATGACCATATCATCAATATAGGCTTCCACCGTTTTCCCCATTTGATCCCTAAAAATTTTGCTGACCAGCCTCCAATACGTTGCCCCAGCATTCTTCAGTCCGAACAGCATTACTTTGTAACAGTAAGTCCCTCGCTTGGTAACAAAGGAGGTTTTCTCTTCATCAACGGGGTCCATGGGGATCTACTTCTAATTGTCCCCATGGACAAGTCAATGCAGCATTTGTTAATCACGGGAATAATTCCTATGATAATCATTACAATCCTAGTTGGAGGAACCATCCGAACTTCTCTTGGAAAAGCCAAGGGGAAGGCTCAAACCCTCCCCAAGGTGGTTTTCAAGGCAAGTATGTTCCACCTCTAATGTAAAGCCAAGGATCCCAAGGTTTTAGATCATCTTTTCAATCGCATGGAAACCAATTTTTTAATTCTCATTTTCCAAATCAATCAACTTATCCTCAAGGAAATTCTAGGAGTCCCGCTTTTGAGGAAAGAGTGTTGACCTCTTTAGGTACTTTAGAGACGAACACTCAATTACTTTATTCTCATTCTTAATCTATTGCTAAGCTTGAAACCCAAGTCGGGCAAATAGCTAGTACTTTGAATGCTAGAGAGAAAAGGAAAATGCCTTTGAATGCCCCACCAAAGCAACAATGTATTGTGGAGACTCATACATCATCAAAAAGTCCCACAATTGAACATATCAATGCGGTGACAACCTTGAGAAGTGGGAAGATTATAGATAACCAAGTAAGTACGATCATTCTGAAATTAGGCATTTTGTGCTGGTTCGATCGATCTCAAAAGAGGTTCGATCGATCGAACCTCCTTCCCTGCATCCAATCATCTCTTTGTTCCACCATGCGTAAATTATCTGCATAAATTAGCTCTATGTGTATCATGTAAAGTTCCTCTCTGATTGATCTAAAAGTTCCTAAATCGATCCATTTCTCCCTCAGATCGATCTTCATTCCACACTTAGAACAATTTTTGAACCCATGAAAATCAGCCCTCTGTGCATCGTTCGAATAGATATGCAGCTTTTCAACTGTTCGGTCTTTGATCGATCGATCCATGCTCTTTTGTTGACTTTAACTTTGACTGCTTTTCAAATTTTGAATTTCATTATAAAAAAAATAAAAAATAAAAAACCAAAAATATTTTATTTTATTTTATTTATTCCATTTTTATTTTATTTTATTTTCAAAACTTAAAAATCCAAAAATATTTTTCTTTATTTTTATTTTTATTTTTATTCCATTTTATTTTCAAAAATCCAAAAAGAATTTTATTTTATTTTTATTTTCATTTTCATTTTCATTTTCATTTTATTTCAATTTACTTTTATTTTATTTTTTATTTTTACTTTTATTTTTATTTCCAAAAATCCAAAAATATTTTTAATTTTAATTTTCAAAAATACTTGTCGTTTTGTGAGGTTAGATCAATCTGAGTATGACTCAGATTGATATATGTTCGATCAATCTGAGTTCTTTTCAGATCGATCAAACATGTCAGAAATCTTTTTTAAAATAGAAGCCAAGTGTCATTTAGATTGATTTCAAGATCGATCTCAGACCCTAGCCTCTTCCCACGGCTGCTTATCTTCTTCCTAACCTCCGACGAGTTCTCAAAGCTTTAAAACTTCCATCCTCGCACTCGATCTCAACTTATCTTCCTCGGTCCAATTCTTTCATCCAGTTTGCTAAGTTAGAGTTTTATTTGTGATTTCGAGCTTCAATCTTCATGTTTCCATGTCTCCATGATCTAATCTAGAGCTACCATGTTAATTTCTTTCCATCTTTGAATCTTTGAGCATGTATATATATGTATATATGTGTATATATATTTTTCATTCTGATTTAGATTTCGGGGGTTACGTGCCAAGATAAGTGACCATTATTGATGTATTGATGTGTGAGAGGGCCTACGAGCTTACTCGAGAGGCCCTCGTGTCGTCCACATCACAGATCTGTGACTGTTCAAGTGTTCACAACAGTTCGATCAATGAAAGTTTTCTCTGATCGATCAGAGAAAGATCAATCTCACTCAATTCCTGATCGATCCAACTTGGATCAATCTCATCTTTTCATGATCGATCTAACATCACAGATTTGCATTCACACTTCATATGCCATCTTTTATATTTTATGCTATCTATTATATGCCCAATGCCTGTGTTTTCCGTATTGGATGCATTCTGCTCTTTCATATTCAGTATGTTTCACTTATTCATTGTCAATACCTAGCTCTTTCATGTCGATTTTTCTGAGTTATCTATCTTACTTGATATACATGTTTCTATATACTGTGCTTCAATTCCTTATTCATGTACCGACTTTTTCTGCAAGTTTTTTTTTTTTTTCTTTTCTTTTTATAGGCCATGGCCCTAGTAAAGAGTGTTGCCCGTCGGCAATATGAGCGCAGGGTGAGACCCAGGATAGAAGAGCCTGCAGAGCCTTCTCATACGCAGGAGCTGGCTTTAGAGCCAGCTCCAGCTCAGTCTTCATCAATATCTTTTTCTGATGAGGCTAAGCATATACCATCTCCCTCACCATTGCCAACATAACTTGGCTAGGTCCGAGATAGACCTATTCAGAGATACTTATACCTCTCAGTGGCATATGAGTCTATTTTTGACAATGCCTTCTTCTCCCGGTCTATCTTGAACAGGGCAACTTATGATGATATTGAGCGCTATGGCATTGAAGCTATACTGACTTTGATGACATACCCAGTTTACCCGTGGCTCATTTGGATGTTCTACCAGAACCTTCGACCGGCCCCGAGTAATCTGGCAGAGCTGTGGACTTCTATTGATGGCCACCCCATCCGCATCACAGTTGACACATTGG
>JAOTQH010279015.1:0-10296 GCA_025631255.1 Cornus kousa
TCTTCCCTTATCTCCTTTACATTTATGCTATTGATTGTTCATATTTATATCTTGATAATTGCATAATTGATAGAAGGCTTAGTAGAATTTACAAATCCGAAAATTGGCCATTGTATGCCATAGACTCTATTCACTCCCCTCTAGAGTCAATACTTGGGCAACAAGAGGATATCAGAAGAAGATTCGAAGCCCGTAGTTATTGTGTTAAATAGCAATTTCTATATTCGGAGTCCAAATATGTCAAAATAATGTTACAAAACTATATGTTGAGATAGTGCTCGAACACAATATACACAGTACTCGAGCCCTATCATTTTGGGAATTAAAAATACATGCGAGAACCACTCATTTTTTGTTCTAGATGCTCCCAGACTACTCCAGAAACTGTAAAGCCCATCTAAGAAGGATTATGACTTGTTCTCCACAATAAGGGAGATAAGTAAACACATTGAAGAGCTTTCTCTCTCTCTCTCTCTCTCTTCTCTGTCTTGGTTCTCCTACCTTATGGCGACTTTTAGGGTTTTAAGATTGAAGATTCCAATTGGTGGTCCATGGAGATGTCTTCTACACTAACAATGATGACATCTTTTTATCTCCATGAGTAGCTAAAGCATTCTTTAGGGAATTGATATAACCCTAGTCTCAGTAACATGATTTGATTGTTCTTAACTTTGGAGATTTTTATATATATATTGATTGCATGGTTTTGAGCAATTGACTTGGTTGTACTAAGCAATTGGGTTTTAATGAAAAGAATTGGTTTTTAATGAAATGGATTTCTTGTCTTAGAATTAATTTTGCTTTAATCAAACTCAAACTATTTTTATTATGAAAGATCGGCGGCTAAGGGTTTCTCTTAACGATTTAAGTAGTGATCATTCCATTGTGTTTAATTAAATATGTATGAATGAAAATTTTGATAATTCATGCCTAAGGAAGATGTGTTGTAGTACACCCTAAATTAAAGTAGTTAGGTAAACAACTTCTGCCAACCGAAGATAAGTTATGGCTTAGAATTTATTCGTATATGCCTTCTTAATTGAATTAAAGGGCACTTGTATCCACTTGATTCCTGAATATACATAAGTTAAAATTTCCCTATAGTTGAAGCAATTGACCATGTTATAAGGTTAGTAGTGAAGTCAATCCCTAAGTTATTCTTCCCTTAATTTCAATACTTGTCAATTTAGTTTATTTTTTATTTTATTGCACTTTAGACATAGCTAAACAACAAAATCATCTTTCTTTTAAATTAAATTAGGATTAATTTTATACTTAACAATCCAACACAGTCCTTGAGGTTCGACACTCTCAATATAGCCCCATCCTACAAGAACTCATTCTATTGCGCGTGGTCTTTTATTATTAACACACATCAATTTTGGCGCTGTTGCCGAGGACTGTGCAACGATTATTGTTAGGTTAGAGATTAGTTCTACTTTGATTGTAAGTTTAGGTCTTGTATATAATTTTCTATTGATTTATTTTTGTTTTTAAGTGCATGAATTTAGGTGCACGAGATGAAGGAAGAAGTCGAGCTGTTAGATACAGGCTACAAAATGACATTCCGTCTTGCTAGAAATGTTAAACTTAGCACCCATAGAACACATTGGGTCTTATTTGTAATTGTATATTTCATAGGTTTTAAAAATATATATTTTATTTTATTTTATTTATTATT
Organism: Cornus kousa; assembly: GCA_025631255.1. NCBI lineage: Eukaryota > Viridiplantae > Streptophyta > Magnoliopsida > Cornales > Cornaceae > Cornus > Cornus kousa. The sequence goes on from JAOTQH010279015.1 coordinate 1,682, forward strand.
ATTACTATTATTATTATGATTTTTTTTTTTTGGTGGTGTTTAATTATTTTTTATTTTATTTATCATGACTATTTACTCTATATGTATGTGATAGTGTGCGAGTATGTTTATTATTTCACACCCTTTGGGACTTGTTCACTCTTATGTGGCAGTGTCTAGTTACTTTCATTGACAGGTATTTGCATTCAAGTTTGGGGGTACCACCTTGCTTAACAAGTTCGGTGTCTAGTTACAATTGTCTATGCTTTGGACGATTTGATTTTTACATTGATCACTTCTATTGTATTATTGTTTTAATGCTTCTTCTATTTTTCTTCTCATTGCACATTGAGAATAATGTGCAGTTCAAGTTTGGGAGTAAGAAAATATGATTGCAAGTTTGTTGATTAATTCTCCACTTTTTGAAAAAATTGCAATTTCTGAGCTTAAATGATGTTGAGACCATGTGGTTTTAACAATATATGATTTTATGTCTGTGAAGCTAGTTTGGTGTCCCAAAACATTTTTTAATGGATTAACACACCATGTATGTGAATTAATGCTAGTTTGAGGATAAATTGAAATTTTTTACATTGTGTTTTCATATAAGGTCCACATTATTGGTCTTTCCACATTCTCATGATTTTTGAACTTTTAGAGTACTTCATTTTCACACTTGCATCTATTTTATGAGGTATGAACTTGATATCTTGTTATGTTTTGTAACTGACTGAGATGAGTTAGTAACTGGGACTCTTGTCTCATTAAGTATTGAGGATTCACGTCAAAAGGTGGAAAACTTGGGGAAAAGAAAGTTATAGAGTTAGTTTGGATTGGTAGCCTAGTAAACTCGAATGATTAAGTCATTTAGGGGTGTCTTGAGATCTAATGCCCTCAAATTGGCCAGTTTGGAAGTCATTGACCAAAAACCAGCTACATGGGTTTCTAGAGAGGTTAAGGGATCCAAACAGTGCACAAAAAGTCTTGTTGAAAAAAAAAATGAAAATTGAAAAAAGAAAAAGAAAAAAAAAATGCATAGATATGTTAGAATTGTTATTTATGCCTTGGGAATTGAAATTTGAAGATTTGCCAATGAATTGAGGAATAGTATGGAATGCATATGAGTATGGATTGTAAGCAACATAGATGGATGTAAGTTCACTTTTATAAAGATATTAGAAATCGAAATTATTTGATATGTGGATTTGAACTTGATGTGGGGACCATTATTGTTGTGCATGATGTTAAATGTTTGAGATTGTCTCTGAAAAGTCATAATCTACATACTTTTTGTAATTTTTTGTTTAATCATTGTTGGGATGTTGTGCCAAGCTAAATAGGTTATGAGGAGCTAAGTGCGTGAAAAACACAAATTTTGGATGTTTGTGGGTACCATGTCTGGATACCCTCACGAGACATAACTTGTCCATTAGGGATAACCTAAAGGTTTTAAGGTGTGAAAATCACAAATTTTGGATCTTTATGTCGCACCCCGATAATGACCACTAAACACATACTATTCTAGCTTTTTTTAGTAAAACAAATACATTTTCTTTTCTCCACCCCAATATATGAATGTCTCGTTTAAGAAATAAATAAATATATATATATATATATATAAGTGTATATGCAGGGCGAGAGCCAGTGTAGGCGATTGTGCCCCTGGCCTAGCCCCGACCTCGATCTATGGTATTGTTTTTTTTTTTTTTTTTTTTTTTTTTTTTTTTTTTTTTTTCCCTATAAATATGCACATATAAAATATTATATAATGGCTCCCCCTCTAAAACTTTTAATTTCTAAAATTATCTCTTTAACTTTTTCTTCTTTATTTATTTATTTATTTATTTTTTATCTTTTACCACCCTTTTTGAATCAAACTCTATTACTCTTGTTATTCTTTACACCTAATTCTTCTTTAAAATTATTTTTTTAACTTCTTAATTTTTTTTTGCACTTATGCATGATGTATGTAGTAAGTAACTTCCTTTTGTAGTGCAAAATGCATGGTCTAAGTGTACTATATATATATATATTATAGTATTACTATTTAAATATTATGTAAATATAATATATATATATATAATTATTTTTATAAAACAATAATAACATATATATATAAATAATTTTCAAATATAATATACGTAGTAGTTATATATATATATATATAATAAAAGAAAACTATATAAAAGAAACTGTTAATCGGTCGAGTTTAGAATTTGATTCAATCTCTTCTTAAGACAGATTCGCCCCTGGTGCTGACGGACTCACTGACGTCCATCTCTCAGAATATAACGACAGTTCTTTCTTCGGTAATAGCACTGCAAACCGAAATGGACAAACTGGCTCGGTGTAGTACTCTTTCTCTAAACTAGACTCTAACTCACACTCTAATACTATGTTTTTGTGAAGAATTGAGAAGAAGAAAGAGAGAAAAAGAAGAACTCATAAATTTGTAAAATGATTCTGAAATGGTGTAATTTGCAAATGACCCAAATGGGGGTATTTATAGGCATGAAGGTGCCTTTTCATTTGACCCGAAAAGCCATGGGACACAATGGTTCAACTTAAACCAACACTAAAGGCATCTATTCAAGTGGGGTGCATTGGTTTGTTCAACCCTTCGATGCACTGGATCACAACAATTCAAAATAATGAAACCCACCAAAGTAAGCCCAGCCCAATTCAAAATTTTCGTTTAATAAAAAATTAATTGGATTTTACAACCAAGCCTAAGCTCGGACAAGGTCGGGAGAGGCTCGCGCATGGTAAACAGTTTGGACCCAAGCTTGCCTAGGTTCTTCCCCTCTAAAAAATTTGGGTGCTCTTAGACCCAAACCTAAATTTCAAACTTGGGCTATATTAATTCCAATTGGTTCCATTTTATTTTCAATGTGGATCAAGTACTTCCTACATTTTGCATACCTATTTAAACTTATCAAATACCTTACTTTGGAGCTAATTTCTCATTTACCTGAAAATAAATTTGAAAAAGTAAATATACCACGTTCATTTCCTTACGCAGAGGAACGCGTTCGATTAAAGATTTGTAAAAAATTCTTAGCGAGACCTACTCAAAATTTCACCCAAAGTTTATCTTTTGCATGCCTTGTTTCCAGCACCTTTTATCTTATTATTCTTTTTTATTTCTCTTCTTATTTAAATTTATTATGCATCGCTTTCAAAATACAACCTATAACTTTATTCAATAAAAATATTACCAATCAATATTTTGATTCTTATATTTATGTAAGTATTTTTCTTTCTTATACTAATCATTAATTGGCATATTAATTTTCAAATGATATTTTTTACACTATACCTCAAAATTGAAATCCTAACTTTGTCCTTGCGTACATGTTCATTCACATTAACCACAAACCTTGAGTCTCAAAACCACTAAGTTGTCAAAACAAATCCCTTCTACCCAACTCCCAAGGAAGGTATGTTGATTACAAACCCCAGTGGACTACTGTATGTGTCCAAATTTTATAGGTGCACCAATCTTTCGACCTGACCTAACAAGCTCAAGCGGAGAGTTTGGAAAAGTGTTTCTTTAGTCGAGAGATTGTGATCTTCCTGGATCTCCAAGATTTGGGTTATTATACATAGCAAAAATTCCATCTGATTCTTCTATTTTAAACTGATGTGGTGCATGCATAACTGGTAAAAGCAGACCACTTGGCAACCTAGAGGAGCTCGATTCCTCTATCTGACCTATTGAATTTAATCCTCTCTATTACTTATGTAACCGACAGATGGTCTTTAATTGATTTGTACTATTTTTGTTCTATTTTTGTTGTATTACTTTTTATTAGAGACTCAACATAGATGACAACCATTTTTGCATCAGTGATTTGTCAGTATCTAAACCCGAGCTCGAGTTAAGCAAACTCTAACATACCGAGCTTTATTAATTAGTTTATACAATCTGAATCCTCTCCTATGAAATAGGTAAGTCCCATTGCCCATGAGGGAGTCGACTGACATGTTAACGTTACTAATTGAGTGCTTGTGATGTCATTAAAAAGGGAACCTGTGCCTTTCGACGTGAACCCGAGTGTCGCGGATGTCAAATCCACTTTTATGAAAAGAGTGGAACAAACCGTTGTAGAAATAGAAATAACTTCCAAAATGAAAGGGGATTACGCACAAATAGTAGGAATCCATCGAAAAGTCTCCTTTTCGTAAAATGCGGTTCATCTTGATGTAGAGAGAAAGCTATGATTGTAAAAATTGGTGAATACAACCATCATTAAAAATTGCATCTTTGGACCAAAAACAATTTAGGGGCGGAATACCACAAAGTTGTGTTCATTATCTCTATGGGGTTAAGTAGGTTCGAAAACAATTAACAAAATTTTTACTTATTAACCTTATTAATTCTACTTTATATATAATAAAGCTGACTATCGTGATTAGATTTAGATTGAAAGCTCTTGGCATGTATGAGTGAGTGTTAGCATTATTTAAAAATTTAAAATTTGGGGCCATTTCACAAGTGTCTAACTTTGGGTGTTCCGTTCATTCGTCGTTGAGGTGGATGGATAGATTCGGTGGTTTGGGCAAGCAGGGCATTGCAGGTTTTGGGTGTATGGAAGATAATTTCATCAATTCGTTTAATAGGGCTGGTTTATTTTTTTATTTTTTGCTAAAGTATGTAAGGGCGGGTGTTAGTACCACTAGCTCAGTCCTTGGATCATGTGGTCACACGGTGGCGGGGCTCAGACGATCGAAGAGCTGAGCTAGTGTACGCTTCGGTCAGAGTTCCAAAGGTATAGTGGGCATATAAATACAGATCAGGCCTAGCTGTGAACCATCATCTACTTACATAGTAGTTTATTTGTAATGCAACCCCAAACGGGCAGATCAGGAAGCCTACTATTTTGGGCTGAGCCAGGTGGGGCTGGCAAGAGTACTTCAAGTTTTGTGGTCCAAAATTTAAAATTGCCCCCAGTTTGGGCCTAGGAAGGTCTATGCACTGCAAAATTTATTATTATTATTATTATTATTTCTCTCTTTTTTGTCCTGAAATATAATTCACATACCCACCATGTCCTATTATTAATGCTATGCATTTCATTTTTGTTCAGATATTTGTTGACCGGGTACATATGGACCCATTTACATGAGATTAAAGTTAAAGTTTCCCTGCGTCAGTGAGGCCCAAAGGTTGGTTTGAAAATATTAATGCTGTAATTTTGTAGTTCAATTTAAGTAATAATATATATATATATATATATTCAAAATGCAACTAGTAAACATTAGAAACCATCATCTCCTTTTGCTCGTAGTAAACCCTCACCAACATATAGGGATTGAACCACAGCTAGTTTCCAAGATAAAGGAGTGATAACTTCCCCGGTCCGAAAAAACAAATTAAAAAAAAAAAAAATCGAGCATGGCTGGGAAGCAGAGCAGTCAATCTATTCCAAAAAATTGAGGGAAAGAAAAAAAGAAAGTAAAAGAAATTATGAATAAAATGATGTGAATGAAACCTGATATGATCTTTGGTGGTTCTGCATCTGTTCTTCGATAAATTGAGCATAGTCATAACAACCTGATAGAAATAAGAACCTAGTTAAGGAATTGATATCGGGATTTAATCAACCACAAAAAAGAAAAAAAATTCAAAACTGAGCTGTTCAACATGACAAGTGAGCTGATCATTTCACAAAAAGTCAAATATTTGGGCCTCTTTGACTAGTGTTTTTGCTTTGTGTTTTTTGCTTTTACTAATGTACTGTCAAAAGTACAAAGCATGTTTGGTAATATTTGAAGTGCTTTTGAATAGTATCGAAGTGCTTCCAAAATTATGGCCAAAATTGGAAGTATCAAAGTGATGCTTTTGATTGAAAGCACCAAAGTGATGCTCTTGTTTGCTTCCGCACTGTAGCAACGCACTATTTAAAAAAAAAATTATATACATATATATATTCTAAAATAATATTATTAATTTAACATTCAAATTTTCAAACTTGCAACACTTTTTACCAAACATGCTTTCATATTTTTACTTTTAAAAATCTTGTAACAAATTTACATTAACAAATAAGTTTTTAAATAATATTGAACATACTTTGTAAGCAAAAACAATGCCGGAAGAGTAAAATATTATAATTGGATAAGACCAAGAATCAAAGTTTGCCATGATTTTGTACCATTGTGGTGGGCCGCATTGAAATAGTGCTTACCCAAAGAAGGGGGACTGGCCCACTGGGATTATTTTTATTTCTATTATATACTTATATATTTACTAAAAATCTAAGATTGCCCTACTAGCTGATTTTTTTATAATACTTTATTATTATACATTCGCCCCACTAGAGCTTTCGGTAATGAACCAAAAGAAAAAAAAATTAAAAAAAAAAATAAAAATCAACTCTCTCTCCCTTACCGTGTCACTACATTTACTTTAGTTTTGCATGTCCATCTTTGTATGATTTTATAAATGCTCCTACAAAATAATAAAAATATCATTTTTCTTAAAATCCAATACAAAGACGAGAGAAAGGGAGGAAAAAGCAGGTTTACCTAACTTAGTGACAGGATTAATTGGTTTAATAGGTTGTGTTTCTTGTTTAATTTTTTTTTTAAAAAAAATTTATACAAGAAAACATACCATGGTTGAGTCATATCTAATTATATGCATTAAGAGAAATATATTCAATGACATTGCAAATAAGATGCAACATTTACCAAAGTTGAACTTATCGAATATAATTATATATATATTGAATGAAATATTATCAATCAACATTTATATATTTATTATTATTATTATTTTATAAACAAAATTGCCTTATTATTATTCAATGCTGCCACTACTAAAAAATATTTCTGTCCGTCACCGGATGAGATGAGAATGTACTCTTTGTTCTTGCTGGTTGTGGATGTCTAGAGTTCTTTCCATTTTGCTGGGTAATGAATTAATTAAGTGCATTTTGTAGAAATTTAAACATACAAAATTTTCTTCTACTTCTATTTATGGCAAATGTGAGTCCAAGCTACTAGTTTAATATTCTTTTTCCTATGGTCCGGTCAAACCATTCACTCTGCATCTTAGTCACACAATTCGTCTAAAGAGACCCTCTCTCAAGTTTCGCATGCGAATCTGCAATTTGAAAATTTGAGAACTAATTCGCACAAATGAATTTGTTTTCCTGATTGGCTGTTTTTATATTAATTTATTTTATATAACTAAATTTTTTAAAGACCCAGTGATATAAAATATATATATTATCATATATACATTTATTTGTTACACTATTATTCAATGTATATATTAATTACTTAAATTTTACTTGTGCATAATCTAAAAAACACGTCGCCTATACTACCATATACATATATATATATATATATATATATATTAATTTATTTAATTCCTAATCTCAACTCTTCAATCGGACGGCTTATATATAAATTTATATATATATATAACCTTTTTTTGTCTCCTCTCACCTCAAACTTTCAACTTCTCCCTGCTTTCTCTCTATCTCCTCGAAACTTTTTCGGGTCTTTACTCTCTCTCCTCTCACTAACCTCACTGCAACTCATTCTTCTCCTTCTCCTTCTTCCCCGAGCGGCCCAACACATTTTTGCTCTCTTATATATATATATATATATCGTCTTTTACTGCTCAGATGGGAAAAAAATAAATAAATAGATTCAAACCAAATTGATTGAAAAAAACAAATCTACTACTTTAAAATGTTATTGCTAGATAAGGGAAGGGAATCAATGGTGGTAATGGTGGTTTTGGATTTGTGGCGGTGGTTTTTTAATTCGCGCCCTTGCAGTAGCATTACCCTATATATTATTATGGAGTGAGACCAATATAAATTTCTGGATTACCATGCTTGTGAGACCTACTTGGAGTTTCCGTTTTTGTTTTTTTTTACGTGGTCCCTTAATAAATGAATCATAAGGACCACAACTGGGCTAATACGACGAGAGCCCTAGATTTTAAACTTATCCGTAAAAGAAAGAAAGAGAATAAAAATAAAATAAAAGAAAAGAAAAAGAAAAAGAAAAAGAAAAAAAAAGCAACGGAATATTTTGACTAGTGTGCTCTATGATAAAAGGTAAGGAAAAAAAAAAATAGAAACCCTACCTGTCATGGAATCCACGCATATATGTTCTCATGCAAGGGCCCCGGATGTCTCATGTCATGGCTGTCAGGTAAATTGCGTTGCATTATTATTATTATTATTTTTTTTTTTTAGGGTTTCTCCAACTCTACTGTGCAATGTGCCGACACTTTAGACTTATTTCAAATAAAAAATAACTTTATTTCAAAAAAATCTAAATATACATACATATATATATATACACACACATACCATTAAATATCTAAAAAAATCTTACCAGCAATATCATTAAATACCATTAATAGCTTCCAAGCCCTAACAAAACCCTAAAAAATCCGTTGCATTTTTTTTTAGGGTTTCTCCAACTCTTCTGTGCCAATATGCCGACACTTGAGACTTATTTCAATTAAAAAATAACCACCTAGTTTATTTCAAATAAATCTAAATATACATACATATATATATATATATATATATATCATTAAATATCTAAAAAAATCTTACCAGCAATATCATTAAATACCATTAATAGCTTCTAAACCCAGC
>JAOTQH010279025.1:0-19820 GCA_025631255.1 Cornus kousa
GAAGGGAGCTTTCGACTAAGAAAACGTGGAGTAGAGTGGTGGCAGTAAAACATTGTACTTGCTGAATTGTTGTATTATCAATCCCAAGCCCAAGCTGAATGACTGGATCAGTTAGGCCATAAACCCTACAAACATCTTTCTCGCTCTCGGAAAACAACAATTCCACTTCTGGCCACAATACCCATCATCCCTCGCACCCATCAAGCTAACAAACATCTGCGGGGCAGCAGTGTTTATTGGGTGGTTGTGGAAGTGGTGAGGTGTCAGTTGTGGGGGAGTGATGCCAGAGGCTCTGATGGGATAGGTGAATCTAGGGTTTCGATGGGTGGGTTGGAAGTGACTACTCAATGTTGGCAATGGAGTTGTAGAGGATGAAGGGCAGTGGGTCTGAATGGCAGCAAACAAAGTGTTCTTATCTGTATTGGTTCGATGCTGTTGAGCAGATTCAATCTGAACTAAACTTTCCGCGGCCAGTGTTCAGTCCCACTGGCATTCAAAGCATTCGGTGCAACGCTTTCACCGGAAGTATAGACGACTATACTCGTACGTAAGGCAGTGTGAGTGATGTGCCTATCGGCATCTCTTGACGAACAGAACGCAACTAAGGAATTGAAAGAATACTTTACAGAACTTGGCCAAAAGAGTGGAGCAATTTGCCATTCTCCATCTAAACCTTTCCTGGTCATCTGGCTGGAATCTCGATTTAACTTGGAAGAAAACACTATTTTGGTTGCTACATTTTAATGAAAAGGGCTTTCCATAGAATAGTTTCCCGTTAATTCCGAAAACTGCTGTGATATCGTCAGATCCATAATCGAATTCTGACTAGAAATTCATGGCTAACACCGTGACTCCCTCAAGGTTGTTAAAATCGGGATTTTATGCAGAATCATTTTGGACTTCGTAAAATCGGAATCGTAGAATCGGATCGTGAATCGTAAGATTCTACCAAACTAATAAAAATATAACTCAAACCTGCTTTGTAAACAAAAATAATCTTTAAAACACATAGAGAATGAGCCAAATCACAATATATATATATATATATATATAAGCACATTATATAATGGATAAGTTCATAAAAAAATATTCAAATAGATTCTTTTAAATTCATAATTTAAAATTTTAATTTTTTTTATTTTCCTTTGTTGGTTAAAATATGATTGGTTGCATAATAGTTATAATAGACCCTGGTACATAACATAGTGCCTCTAATATATAAAGAAGGGTAATACGGTAAGGTTATAAATTTTAGGTCAAGTATATATCTTTTGTCTATCTGGTCCAAGTATAGGAAATCAGCCGACATCCAAAGATAACCGGCAGCTTCCCTCGTGTCTCTTAGGTAAGGTCTCTTAGTCTCGATCTTGTTCCCTCTCTCGTCTCCTCCTCTGTTTCTTCTTCTTCACCCGAAACCCTAGCAACTTTTTTTTTTTTTCCTCAGGCATCTTATCTCTTCATTGGGTTGCTTTGTCGATCGTGAAAGAGAAGAACCGTAAAGTCTATAATCAATCTAGGGCTTCTTATACCCAAAACAAGACCACAAATATGGAGTAATTCAGAATCGCTGGGATCGCATAGAATCGTGCGATTCAACAATTCTACCAACGATTCTACCCCGATTCTACCAATTGAGCGATTTTGTTACGATTTGGATCGATTTTGAGTTTTGAATCGTAGAATCGCATGATTCTACGACTCAGAATCGCGATTTTGATAACCATGATATAAAGAGTGAAAGACAAAACTATATATGATAGTGGATGCCACATATAACCCAAAAGTCCCACTATTTCTTCAGCACTACAAGTTCAGCCTCCTATATATATAGTCACCTCATCTCCACATATTTTTATCATCTGTAGTCATCAAATTTTAGCAGCTATATAAACAATGAATGTAAAAAAGAAGCTGCAGTTTTCTGTTCCCCATTTCCACTTTTGGACTGTATTTTGGATACTCTGTTTTGTCTTCTCTCCTCTCCTCCAGATTCCAGTGAAAACTCCAGCCAGGAGATCATTCGACCAAACTGCTTGATTTTAGATTTTTTTTTTAATTATATTTATTGTATGATCGGCAATGCTTAGTTATTATTGTTTCTGTTTGATTCTCCATCCGTTTTATGTTAATTGTGATCTTCTTTCACATGTTAGCAGGACACTCTTCTTAGGATCTCCTGAGGTTATTTGCCTTGAACTTGAATCAAATTTCAGAAAGCACAGTAGTCAATTAAAGATGGAGGATGCGGTAAGGTCATTGTTTTTGGTTGCGAGTTTTGATGATGGCCCAGATTGTGTTGCAATTTATGAAATCAAAATTGGGGATCGAGTAGCAGTGGAAAGTCATGCAACACCTATTAGTCCTATAGTGAAAGCGTATCCTTTCACTGAAGAAAGAGTATTTACAGTTATCGGCTGTGATGTACTAGCGGCAGGATCGGAGATATTATGCTTGATGGGTTCATGTATGCCTCTCAACGAACACAAATTAATCCAGCTCCCACCCCTTCTTTTCGATACGAAAACGAAAACGCTCTCTGATTTGCCAATGCCAGAAGCAATGAAACCTTATCCGAAAGTGATGACGGTGCAGGAGGAGGACGGGGGTAGTTTTTATGTGCTGGCTGCAGACACCATGTGTACGGGCATCATCGTAAAACCTCCGTGTTTTGAACGTTTGGATCCTCTCAATCGGGAGTGGAATTCTTCTTCTATCAGCCTACCCGAGTTCCGTTTGGATGCAAAGTCATCCATGGCTGTGGTCGGTTACGCGGTCATCAACAAGACTATTCTGATTTCAGTTGTGGACGTATGTAGGACTAGGAATACTCAATTCTTCTGTTACGAAGTCGGGAGTTCGATGGGGAATTGGCAGGTCGTCAAAAAGGAAAAGAAGAATGAGAGGTATTACGCCTTCCATGAGAAGTCAGAATATGTTGATGGTTTCATATACAGTTTGTGTCAACATTCTAGCTTGATTGCATATGGTGTCAACTTTTCTAATGGAAGTGATGGTGTATTCATTGAATCCCTTAGTGCTCCGCGGATAATTAGACTGGACTTTGTAGATCCACCAGTGGATTGGTGTGATCATTACTCCTCGTGTTTTTTTCATATGGGAGAGGCAATATTTTGTATGGCCAGGGCTCGTTTCCATACTCGCAAGAAGAATGATGTTAAATATGTTTCCATCTTCACCTTCCAAGTTTCTCAGAACATGCATCTTTTATTGCTCAATTCCTCTGTCTGCGCCTTGAATACAAAGGACCTAGCCGAGCCAACACTAACTTCACTTTGTTTCGGCTCCCAGGAAGTTAATTAGCTCAAGAACCCCTTTTTATCGAATGTTGCTTTTCTTTTTTTTTACTTAGCAGTTTTTAGTAATTATGGAGTAGGTTTCTTTCCACATGAATCAACAAGCATTAGAGGTGCTGTTTGTTTTGTCTTTTATTGCTCAATTCCTCTGTCTGCGCCTTGAATACAAAGGACCTCGATGAGCCAAGACTAATTTCACTTTGTTTCGGCTCCCCGGAAGTTAATTAGCTCAAGATTTAGGAACCCTTTTTTATCGAATGTTGCTTTTCTTTTTTCTTTTTTCTTTTTTCTTTTTTATTTAGCAGCTTTTAGTAATTATGCAGTAGGTTTCTTTCCACATGAATCAACAAGCATTAGAGGTGCTGTTTGTTTTATTGGCAAATTATGTGTGTTCTCAGTATCATATGTATTGCATTTGGCACTCTCATAAGCATGACGTTTTTATTTGATGCATATGGATTTATATGAATTGAGTAATATATATATATTATATGCCTCAATAAAATATCTTATCAACAAACCTATTAACTATATTTCCTGAACCAAAATCAGCAATGAAAAAAAAAAAAAAAAAAATTATTCAATGGAAAATTTGATCCCCAACTCATTGGTTGCGACCACCAGTTCCTGAAACCGTCATCCCCAGCAAAATAGATAAAACTAACAAACTACACCGAGGGCAAATCTGCAAAACAAGACAAGTAATAAAGTAATTGTACCTGAACAACGCCTGAATATTGATAAAAGAGAAGAGAATCGAACATAATCAAATGGGCTTCTGCATAATCCGCGTCCTAAAAGAGTAAACGAACCAACCACTAAGCAAAGTTGACATAATGAAATGCAGTAGATCCCGAAACCAATAGAACCCATGTTCGTAAATGGTAGTATTATATAATAGACAAAAAATTACAAACCGCAGCATATTTATCAACAAGAGGGCGAAACACAGGATCAGCCACAAGAGCCTTGTTGGATTGCAGCTGTAGAAGCCCTTCCTTCTCTCCACTCAGGAGTTCGCTGTTGAAACATAACAAATGACAATTATATCTGTGAGTATTCAACCAGAGCTTAACGCACTGCAATAGAGAGAACGATGAGCTTAATGCTCCGAAGCAAAGGAGAGGAGAGAAAAGATGATGGCCCCTCCAAGTATTGAGGGAAGGTAAGGAGTAAGAAAGACAATGCTATTATAGAAGTTTTTAAGTTACAAAACTTTCCGTCCCTTCCATCCAAGCAAACAAAAAACAGAGGAATGACACAATCTCCTCTCTAGAGTTATCTTATTCATCTATTATTTTCTCTGATCACTCTAATTTTCTTCCTTCCTACAAAACAATGCAATGCATAAGAAAACTGAAAAAGAAAAAATGAATCCAACAGGCATATAGGACATACTTAAAGTAGGAGTTATCAAAAATATAAGAGGATTAGCTGTCCAAACATAGTGATATTCACCAACCACATAGAACAACGAAGAATGTCTTAAAATGTGTATCACACATATATGCATGAGCAATGCATCCAATTAAGATTCCAAATACCAAATTTCAGATAAAAAGAGAGACAAATCAAATCAGTAATAACTTAGCAAGCTCGAAGCTACGTTAAAGATCGAGAAATGCATAAGCAAACCTTTGAAACAGAGATTAGGGGGAGAGAGAGAGAGAGAGATTCAAGATGAAAGCCGTAGAGCGAGGGTTTGGAGAAATAAAAGGTTTTAGCAGATTTATGTGGGCCGTTCGATTGGTGTGAATTGAGAAATGGATGGATTGGATTGATCTAGACCATAGGATGGCGCGGACTATGGTTATGATTATTTTCTTTAAATGACTAAAAAACCCTTTTTGATTTTACACTCCATTGACTATTGAATTAATCCATCTTTGATCAAATAAAATTAGTCCACCTTAGTTCAAGTCCATGCAAATATACTGGCACTTGATTCGTGTCCAACCAAAAATACTTTTATCTTGAAATTTGTGTTAAAATAAGATATTTTTTTTTTTATGACATCCCACTTTTCACTATTAGTGGGAGTGAAGTCTGATCACTGTGGTGATTTTAATAATGAATTCCATACTTTCTCTCGCCATACTCAATACAAGCTTCCACCACTATGTTCCGGGGTAGGTTCCTATTCGAGATCCATTTCTGCGAGCCCCCAAATCTTACAGAGGTGAGTCCAGACCTAAAGATCCTTGCAATGCCCGTGGTAGAGGACCTTTCCCTAGCACGAGAGAACCGGGAAGGACGCACCTCTGGTGTATCAGTTGTCGTACTCACAATAAACGCGTGGTAGCCAATTGCAAAGCTCGAAGTGAGGATTCGACAAGTGTAAAAATATTTATTTATTTTGTATTTGAGGACTGATAAGAGATTTATTTAAAACAAATGATAACTTTGTTTATGAAATACAATGCTATGATTACCAATTGTAAAGGAAATTAATTCAATTTTTTTGTAAGCCTTTTTCTCGGGAGTGAAATGCTACTAATATTATTCATAAGACTGATAAAGTGCGTGACCTAATCATCTAAAAATCAGAATATGATTTAAATATTTATATCCAATAAAGTGAATTCAAATAAGCTAATTAATCTGTACAAATTTTGATTAAAATTTTCCATGATGCAAATGTCAGTGTTTAGCTCTAAAGAGGTAAATGTGAGACGCTGAACACAATTACTTGTTATCACAGCTCTATATTGTTTAAAAATCGATCATTTGTAAAATTAGGACTGAAAGAATATTTAAAATAATAATAATTTATTACTCTATTTATGGTGCAGTTTTTGACACCAAAAATGTAATCCATATCTGCACGTAAAATGTAAATTTTTACAGTTATAGAATGCACGTATTAGTCAATGAAAACGAGGTTTAAGGGTGTAAAATGGGTCAGGTCATAAAAACCTTTGGGCTGAACAGACCTAGTGGGCTCCCTCAAAATTTTCCACCAATGTTTAAGGGGTGTAAAATTGGGTTAGGTCCTAAAAAAATTTGGGCTGAACAGAGCTAGTAGGCTAAATCATCCTATAAACCTTTGAGCTGAACAGATATAGTGGGCTCCTCAAAATTCTCAAACGGGCTGGTTTGAAGTCAAGACCAAACCCCTAGGCCTTTAAGTCCAGTGGTACACACCCAAGTGTAGGGCTTGGACCAGACTTGGTCCCCTGATTTAGAGGGGGTTTAGTTTGAGCTCAGCTCAATGGACAAGCTCATGGACGCTTTGACTCTTTAATTCGTAAGGATATTTGAAAAAAAAAAAAAAAAACACATACACACGCAATTCTTTATAATAGAAATAATAAGTTTTATATATATATACATACATATATATATATATATATATCTTATTATTTCTATTTCTTTAACAAGAAGGAAATTTTTTTTTTCTTTTGCCAGCAACTCTCACAACACTCTTGGAGAAACTTGAACTCCCAATCTTTCCCTTTGAGATGGAGGAGAAGAGATGATACTACAATAAGTAGATACCTAATATGTATAACTCTGGTGCATGTATAATTTACACGCGTCGTCTTAATGGACATGTACTAGTCATGTGGAACATTAGTTAGACTTGGTTTGCATAGTAAATAAGTTTCAAAAAGACGTGCTTGAATTTGACTATTTGCTTAATGACTGTTCGAACTTCAAATAAATGGATCCTTACGTATACATGACCATCTCCATTTATTTGCAGTCCTTGGTGGACAAAAAAGTTTCCAAAGTGAAGCCCCCTTCCTAGGTTTTTTGAATGCTCTCCATATTTAGCCCGTTTGACATGTATTTTGTTTTGTTATTTTTATTTTTGAATTACTACATTATTGATTTTGGCAACAAAAATATGTTTGGTGCGACCTTATTTTATTTTACACAGTACTAAAATACTTCGTAAACAAGTGGCCCAAAAAATACCAAAAATTTATTTTTTCTTATTTTGACAACTGTTTATGGCCCAAATTTTCGACATTTTCACAGAAAAGCATCGTTCCCATACATGCTTTTAATTTTTTTTTTCTAAACACTCCTGTAGCAAAAACATTATTTCTATTTTAGCCAAAAAAAAAGCACATGCCGAACATTGTTTCTATTTTTTTAATGTTCAGTTCATAATATGGAACCACGCAGTCAGAGCACTGGTACCCTTTCTAGGTTTGATAAAGGAGAATCACACGGTCAACAAGTACGCGATCAGTTTTTTTTGTGTAAGGACACTCTATAAATTTACCATAGTTACCCCTAGTGAATACCTTTCTATGAAGAAATTTACCCTTTTGCTTTGATTGATGAAATGAAAGGCAGAATTGCTAATTATAGAAAAGAATAGGGTGAGCATAATTTTTAGTTGGTCCAAGTTAGTATGATTGGGAGCAATAGAAGAGAATGATGAGTGGGCAACTGTTCCTTAATATCATAACTTATCCTTTTGGTCTCCAAAAGAGATTGCTGCCATCCTATCAACTTTTCCCAAGTTATTTAATAATTTTGGTTGGTTTTGGGCCTTTAGAAAGTGACATGTGACCACACCCCAATTTTATAGAATCAGACAAAGTGTTACAGACAGTACAAGTAAGAAAAAGACTGAAAAGCCCACAACAAAACACAGCTTCCCCACCAATTGTGTGTCTGAATTCAGTACCACACATTTTAATGGTTTTTTTAAGAATGCCAAATAAAGATCTCAATGAGCCCCACCAACTCAACAACACTGTTAACCATACCCACCAAAACCTAACCCTAACTACAAGTACTCCCCGTATTAAAAATGAAGGGGGTCCAGATCTGAGTGGGGTATGAAGAGTCACAAAACTCCAACACAGCTTGGACCCACCATGTGTTCCAAATTTAAAGGTCATTCCCTTCTCCCATTCAATCATGAGACAGAGAGAGAGAGAGAGAGAGAGAGAGAGAGAGATTATTATCATGGGAATGTAAAAAAGAGGTTTATGTTTGAGGAATGGGTGTACGACAAAGGAACCTTTGAAACGTAAAAGGGTAACAAGTGAAAACTTGAAAGCTAAAAGGGTAACAAGAGGTGACTTTTCCTATTCCTTTTCCTTACAACCCACCATTATTTTGGTACCCTTTCTTACCACTCCCTGAAATTTCATTAATTACACTTAACCTTCTCATATTGTACATTATTAGATTTTCATCCTAAATTTTATCACTAGAAAGTAAAAAGTCCAAAGTTTAAGTTCCTTTAAGAATAACATAAGTACTGTGTGTGAGTTTTTTTGCCGGGGAAAGAAAATAGTTCTACAAATCATTACAGTATAGAATAATTTGAATTGCTAGATAAATATATCACAGTTGATAAATGACATTCCAAGGCATTATGCACGAGATAATTACTCTTAGTAATCGTATTAAATGATTTATAGATTTTTTTTTTTTTTTTTTTTTTCTAATTGGTACTCACACACATGTGCCTCTACTTAAACTCGAACTCCTGAGCTCTCTTTGAGAAATAAGGACTTAGTACCGTTAGACCACTGATCTGTTGGTAAATGATTTTGATATTGAATTTTGTTTTCGTCTAAACTAAAAGGTGTAACACTAAATAAAGAACTCATAATACGAGTTGAACGCTTGTTATCCAACTCAAAAATTTAAATTATCGGATAATATTATCTATACTTCTTGCAAATCCAAAACTCCATCTTATGCCGATGGCATATCACAGAAGAAGAAGTGACATATATATATCTCTAAGCACTTCAAACTGGTCATAGTCCAAACCCTAGGTGGTTAGGTTCCTTACAAGGCAAGCATGCCATGATGAGTGTATAAAGCGATGAGAAACCACCAAATTATGGCGGGTATGAATTAAACTGCAACTCCAGTTCTATTCATTAAAGTAATTTCTTTTATATTCATTCATTAAGAAAATAGGTTGAGAACCACCAAATCATGGTGTTTTATGAAGGAAACTGAAACTCCAGTTGGATTCATTAAAGAATTGTCTTGTATTCATTCATTCATTAAGAAAATAGGTCGTGTTCTAGTTTGAAATATGAGCTCGTTCATTAATGTGAATGGCTAGGGTTAGCTAGCTCTTGGTGTGATAGGAATTATTATTATTTTTTTTTTAAAGTTCGATCTAATCCAGTTACTGACACAAGGAAAGTGAAATAAAATATAGCAAACATAAAATAATAAAATGAATTAGAAATTTTAAATAATATGGATTTATTTGGTTTGTCGCTCAAAAATAATTTTTTAAAATTCAAAAAAAAATGTATTTTTTAACTGAGTTTTTAAAAAACAGTTCTTAAAAACTACTAGTATTAGCCAAGTAAATTTTTATATTTTTTTAAAATTTAAAATAATTTTTAGGAAACTAAATCCCGACACGATTTTCTTATTTAATTACAAGTTTGAATTGTTTTGCGGTTGACTTCACTCAACTTGGCTAATCTTTTTAGCGTTATCAAACCATATGAAATTATGGACTATGTAAACTATTTAGACTGAACATTTAATTTTTCTTACTTGTATATTTTTATTAAATACTGTGAATAGTACTCAACTTATAATAGTAATGTTTATGGGGGAACAAGATATTCAAAATAAAAATGGCTACTTACCGAAATAATAATAATAATAATAATAAAAATGGCTACTTACCGAAAAAATAATAATAATAATAAAAATGGCTAAAAGTCATGTTAGAGCTGAACATGGTACAAAAGATATTAAGGTCCTATCTTGATCGAACTCTACTTTGTATGGTACCACATTAGATCAACACCATCAACTTTTAAAAGCGAAAAACGTACATTAACATGGTAAAAGCTATGTGTGTGTGTCTGTATATATATATTGCTCTTAAATTCTTGGAATTTAATGCTCTCATTTCGGTTGTTTGAACAACATTGTGCACAAGAGGCCCACTTTTAAAGCAGTTGGGCCTCCGTTGCATAGTGTGCGAAAAACACAATTCTAATGCATAATATATTATAGGGTAATCTTACATTTTTTTAAAAAAAATTCAATATTTTACATAGACTATTTGATATTTCATAATATTACTTACAATCTTTGAGGTTTTTATTTATGTAACAATTTTTCCGCCTAAGTATTTTATTCTTCTAATATTTGAAATGAGAGCAAACATTTCATAGGCAAAATAATACAAAAAAAAAAAAAAAAAAAAAGTCACTGACAAAAGAAGTACGTAGAATTATAAAACATAAATGAGTTTATGTAAATATTGACAAACTTCAAGAGAGTTAAGTGAAATTTATCCTATATAATATGTTATATTTTATTTTTGGGGTGTTAAAAATGCATAGTCTTATTTGATGGCCACCATGAACTCTGGTATGATTTGCTCGCTCACAAACCACACATCAGTTAGACGGTTAAACTCGGATGTTTTTGTCTCTTATAACAAAACGTCCTGGGTCCAAGACGTTTGAATTTATTGCTTGTCCCGGACAAAGTTTTTTACATTTTTTTTTTTTTTTTTTTGAAGGTTTTTACATTTTTTCTTTCTTTCTTTAATAGAGGATAAGAATTTTTGTTTAAATATATAATTAGAAAGTGCAAAATTATAGTGAGTGATGTATAAGTGCACAATATCATATCGTTTGAATGTGAAAAGGAGGCCCTTTTAGAATAAAAATTCAAAAGAAAAATAGTAGGAACTCGGGCTCAAAGCGGGTGGTTACCCCTGCCAGAATTGTGGGCATAATTTATTTATTTATTTATTATTTATTTTTTTTGTAAAAGCCAAAAAGCATTAGATATTGGATTAACAAATGCGAAAGGTTTAAACTAAGCACTTCAAAATTTATAAGAGCCACTAAATTATTGAGGCATATGCTGATATAATAAGTAGATTGATGTTTAATTAGGGACCGAGATGGGCTTTACTCAACTAGTACTATACACTAATATTGGACAGACATGTAGCCCAAGGCATTATTAAGTAGGATGGATGGGCAATTGAGAGTTTAGAAAGAGAAAGCGAGGAGAGAGAGAAAAAGAGAAGTGATTGATTTGATGGAACAATGATAACATTTGAGCCCCATGAACAAAAATAACATCAGATTCTTTTTTTTTTTTTTTAAACAAAAATAACATCAGATTCCACATACTAGGAAAATGACTTAACCGGTGGCGTGGCAGTGCCCTCTCCAACAAAAATAAAGTCACACCACAACCCACTGCGCTGTGTGGTCTGCAGCTACCCTAACCCAATCACATTTCATAGGTGACCCAGCTTGGTCCCCTGCCGGTGGCACAATCACTGTTCATACATATGTACAGGCTCCATTTCTGATCCAACCTTTCTTTCAACTGTACCCCAGCACATACTACTCGGTGGTCCTTCCATGTAGCCAAGAAAATTTGTAGATTGTTATTACCAATAAGTTTTCAAGATTAATGATTACTTTTCATTCTAATCATTTCGTTGGAAGGAGACCACATAATCCTAATATCAAAATGTTTTTAGATATTGAATACTATCTCCGATCAAAATTAGATGTCGTCTTTAATATTTATGACTCACAGAAGTTTCGAATTAGATGTCGCCTTTCGTATTTATGACTCACATTATTACTTGCTATCATGAACCGTCTTACTAATTTGTATAATATCTTTGAATTTGTAAGTTTCTTTTCTAAAAAAAGATAAAAAAATAAAATGAGTATTTTTAATTGAAGAATCTGAATTGAACTCTGATCATCAGGCATCGGACTTTGATCATCACGTATCAAGACCACCTAATAATTTCCCTTTTAAAAGACTTTTTATTAATCAAATTACCTACTACCAAAAGTTAAGGGAAAAGACCAACTAACTTGAGGATGCTTAACATTTTTTCCCTCCTTAATCAGTGGAGAAGAAGACTTGAGCTTGAACTCCATCTTTTGCTTTTGGGATGAGCTTGCCAAGACTAAACTTTACCAAAATGCCAAGTTGTCCATCAACATCTTAATTAAGCACTTCTATTTCGTACACATCTTTTGGTGAAAAGTAATAGGTCCAAACTAATCAAGTGATGCAGACAACTCAACTTAGCGTCTCCATTGATGCCCACTAACCAAAAAGAAGCACCATTTTTTCTTAAGTAATGCCACACACCTTGACTTGAAGCACATGCAATGGATTCATTCGAATGGTGTGACTCAACACCCTTTTTGCCTTTCATTCCAAACCAAGACGAGGATCATTGTCCCTCCATTTCCCTGACACATCTTGTGATGGAGATGGGGATCCATGAAGAATATAATTACCTTTTTTCTATCACAGATAACCTGTGTATTTCCAATTAACCCCACCCACCACAAACACAACACTTTGAAAGAAAGAAAAGCTCAAACTTAACAAAGGGATCGGCAAGCGATCATGCTACCCCGTTTTTAGTAAATTTGATTAGCATTTTTCCAACCCTGGAAGCCTACAGCTTCGATTGCAGGTAGTAATCTACCAAAGAAGACACAAGCCAGGTCTTCTTGTCAAATCAATCAACACTTGGAACATACAAATGAATCCCAAAAAAAATCAGTTGTTATTTCTGTGAATCCACATTTGACACAGACAGATCATGGTGGCGGTGGCGGTGGCCTCATTTGGTAATAGTATTGGGAGGTGTTGGTGACATTCATTGGAGATGAAGCAAAACAGAGATTGAATGCTGTTGGGTTGAGAGGTTTTGACGGATAAATGGCAGCCATGGGTGCTGCAGTGATGGGGGATGAGAATCCTGATGATGCTGCAGTAGAGATCAATGTCATTGGGGTATTGCTGACCATACCATGCATTTGCCCCATCCAGTGTAGGAGCCCTTGTGACGAACCTACTTCAATTCTTTTATCAGTTGCTCTTTCCTGCCAAACAGTTTTGTAACTTTAGTCAATACAGAGGTCTTCAATACAAATCTTTTTCGAAAAGATAATCATCTTCTTTATTCCGTCTCTCTTATTGCCGCTCCTTTCACGAAGGGAGGCTTGTTTTGTTCGATAATCAGTTTTATACATATATGGGTCTCAACATGTTATATAGGAATATGATTTCACTAAACTAAACCTGTTTTAGTATTCATCTAATATTTTATTTTCACATTAAGTGGATAATGGATTACAGTTTTGGTGACCATTCTCAGTGTGTATATGATCTATACATCGATTTCAAGAAAATTAATCAATTCATAGTCTGCAAGTGGATTTCTCTGAAAAGCTATTTTTATGAGAAATTCAACTGCAAGAACATGGTCCTTTGGCCCGTCAAGCCATGTTGGCTGCGGTAATTACAGTACTGGTACCAAAAGAAAAAGAAAAAGCAATGCCCAGCTAGATTTATTAATTTATTTAACAGAGTTCTGAATTCAGAAATAGAAGTCAAAAATTTACCTCGTAGGTGGGAAAGAAATTAGGATATACACCAGTCCTAAAGGGAGGGTGCTCCGATGTCGTTTCTAGACCTCTAAGAGTTGGATTACCTGCTGTTGTCATAGCATGATTTGCCATCTGTAATAGCAGAACATAGAAGACATAGTTTATCAAAGCATTTTTCAGATTAAAGATGCGGATTACATGTTTCAAACCATAACAAAAACAAGCAATATATAACAGACTCTGATGCCTGTAAAACGCCAGCATTCTCAATTTTCTTTTCCTACTGATAGGCTAATGAAATCATCAGAGTATGCAATGAGATTGAAAAACGGAAAATTAACTTGCAAGAGATTACATTGGCAAATAAACTAAAACACTAAAACTATACAAGATGAATGTGTTCAAAAATTACCTCTGATCTCCTCGCATCGTGCACAGCATAAGCGTGGAATGGAACATACCCCATGCTTTCATTTTGCTTCGCATCATCTCCGAAAGAAGGGGTCGAAATCCCCAACTTAAGATCAAGGTTGTGACTGCCACCTGCATAAAGGGTATTAAGAAACTCATTTGCACACTTCACAAAGAGGAACTCATGAAATTCTGTAGACGACAATAACAAAGGAATCTTTTAAAAGATCAAGTATCGAAATAATACCTCCATTACTGGCCTCAGAAATCATCTCCCCTTCATATGTTCTTGGCTCAAAGTTGGTAACTGCCTCCCTTCCATTGCATTTGATAGCTGCCTTGTCATAAGCCCTGATTTCCAGAAAATCAAAAGGGAGATATGTGTTGGATGACACCCAATTGAGGTTGAGAATTCAGGGTAATAAATTCAGTATCAGGTAGAGTGTAATTCATGATCATTAGGACCTTGCAGCTTCTACTTCGCTGTCGAATAGCCCAAGATATATATACCTGCACGCAAGCATTATAATCCCCACGCAAGCATTATAATCCCCACGATTAATCAAATAGGCATCATCTTAGACTTGTTTTCCAAACAACGAAAAGAACTCCCATTGAGAAGCATTTTAAACCAATTCTCAGTTCACAGTTCACCAACAGGCAAATAAACTTTCTATACCAAGTAGCTACTTATAAGAATGACACAAGAAGATATTTGAACTTCAAATGCTATAGGTCCTCACTTTTTGCCAAGGAACTGCCCCATTCGAGCTTCCCATCTGCCACATTTGTGCAGTGTCACCCCTCTGTATTTTGAGCTTCCCCTTGAAAAACCGGTGCTCTGCCGACGAAGTATGTGCACAAATTCTTCTTTGGTGAGATTCTTCATCTGCAGAATTATTCCAAAAAAAAAAAACCTTATCAAACCCACAAACTAATGACAACAGAGGCATAAGCCTCCTTTAAGATTTCAAACGATAATCTGAATATTAATAACATATGCAGTATCAACCTGCTTCATATCCTCTTCATAATCACTCAGATTAAAATTGATATCTGCATCAATCCCCCGGAATTTAATTGCAGCTCGATCATAGGCTCTGATGTGCAGAAAATTTAAATTAACAGGAATGATGCAGAGCAGCTTAAACATTAAGCTAAAACAAGAACAAGATTTCTTTAGAAATAAATTAGTTATTACCTAGCCGCAGCATGAGCAGTGTCAAATCCACCTAATACAACCCACGCATAATAATTCATCAAAATGATTACCAAATATAGATATATAAGACGAAACTCAACCCTAAATACAAAGTACCAAAAATAATCAAACAGACAAATCATATAGTTAGGTCCATACCCAAATACACTTGTTTCCCACAGTCCCTGCACATAAATATACATACAAATATTAAATAGAAGTTCAAAATATGCAGAAAATGAGAAGTACGTCAAATTGAAATTTAACTACACAGTAATCCACTGGAAACTAACCATATGTGTGATTCCCATCTTCCAGTTCTTCTGTAGAACGTGACTCCGCGGTACTGCGAGCTTCGAGACCTTGGTCCCCGTCTGCTCTTCTTCACCGGCTGTTGCTGCTGTTGTTGCCGTAGTGGGACTGGCACCTCTTGTAAGCCACCACCAGAAACAGCTTGATTGAACGAGAGATCAACCCAATTAGGCCTCAATGCTGTTGAAGAAGACGCAGAGCTCTGCCCCTGAGTCAATCCACCATCTCCATCCACCGGGAAGAGCTGTCGAGTCACAAACTCGGACTGAGTCATCTGATCCTTGTCACAATTCTCAGTGGTGCTAAACACGCCTCCGACCTTCAAGATGTCGAAATTGAAGGCGAAGATGTCACCGCTTCCGGCGCGCGTAGAGCACGAGTCGTCGTCGCCAGCATTGCTCGACGCTTCGGCATTCACGATCGACGAATTCGAAGTGCCTGATTCATCCATTTGACCTCCACCAGAACCTTCAGCAAACTTAGCGGTCATATTCGAGTCCTCGTCATGGACAACGGTGAGATTGAGATCCAACATAACTCTCAATCGCTCAAATTTTAGTCTCTGATGCGTTTGTATATATAGTATATTTAGGTATAATTTCCTTCACGATTGGGCATCACAAATGTTTTCAACTGAGCATTAAAGCACCGTTTAACTAAAAAAATCAACGAACCGAAAGGTGAACACAATCGATCGGATCAGAAACTTTGAGAATCGAAAACCACATAACACTCGAGAATCAAGTGATACGGAACTAAAATTTTGATTAGAGAGAATAAAAAAAAAAAACTGAAGAACAAATTATCAAACAAGTTAATAACAGAGAAAGGGAGAATCAGAACTTTCAAGTGCTCTCACTCAATACATGTATTTATATATGTCTATATACAATATACGTGTGTGAAATCGCCGGAAAATCGCCGGCTACGGGAGAAGATGAAGAGAATTTGTGCGGCGAGAGAGAGATAGAGAGGGAAGTCGAAGTGGTCTCTGAAGTTGCATTAGAGATACAGTTTCATCTGCGAACTGGAATCAGCACCGATTGTCTGATTCCATTGCAGAGAGGGAGTTTAGAGAGAGAGAAGAGGGGGCTTAGAGAGAGAAAGAGGAAAGGAAGGGGATGGGACGTGTGAAGGAACATTTCAGGCCTCCTTTAAGGGTAAACATTTTGGTCTGGAAACCGGTTTCTTCGGTTTTTCCGGTCCTTGATATTAATATTGTCAACAGATCTTTCTCAAGGAACAATTGTAGACAATAACAACCGTACGTTCATACTTCATTTATAAAATAAAATTATAAATGAAGTAAGAGATTTAGGAGGTTATGCCAATGATTAGCTTCGTTTTAGATTTTCTTCTATTGAGATCCTAATAGTTAATAGTTCTTAATAAACCCAAGACAAAGAAAATATTTTGATTAAAAAATAATTTAGAATAAAATGATCAAGATTTGTTTTAAATGATTGTTAATTAGTTTTGTACTCTGTAGTAAGCGAAGCCAAAAAATATTTTGTTTTCCATCAGTCACTATCATAAAACGTTTTTATTATTTTTTTTACTGATTTTTTTTTCCTGTAAAATAAAAAATTTTGGAGTTACTTGGTTGTCCTCATCTTTCCTCTCCTTTCCTTTGTTTTTATTTTTATTTTTTCTCTCTCTTTGTTTTTTATCTTTTGCTTTCTTGATGTTTGTTTTGAAAATGGATTGAATATGCGACTTATTGTTGGTGTGCTGAGTCTACCAAGCATGAAATATTGTTTAACTTAAAATTTAAAAATGATTGATCATGTCATGAATTACAATGATTCATGTATTAGTAATATAATTTTGTGATTTTAAATTAAGAGTAATGTTTTTCGAAGGAATTTATTGATTACGAGACTAATCACGAGTTCTTAATATTTAACCAATGACAACAATTTTTTTTTGAGATTTGTAAAATTTCAAATCATCTATTACAACTTTCAATTAATTAGTTAAAATGAAAAATGGCCTCTTAGAGATGGCAATTTGTCCTACAAGGACGAGCACCTGCTCCACCCCATCTCGTTTATAGTGATTTTGGGAAACATTTAGCTTATTTTGGTGGAGATGATTTTTATTAATGAAAATCTGCGCTAATTCAGGGGCAGGGGTAGGTCATTTCGCCCCGGCCCATTTAGGTAGGTAAATTACTAAATTACTCTTATTTTATTCGTATATATAATTAGCTCTATAAACCTTATGTCACATGCATTCATTCACTTTTTTAACTGTTCTAGAGAGCGGTAGAACCCTACGAACTAAAAACTCTCATACCCTTTAATTTTATGTTAAATTTATTGATTGTCCATTTTTTTATGAATTTTTTCAATAGTTATACAATTGTATTTGAGGAAAAAAAATTACAAAATAAGGAGAAAATCTATAATTAAACGGGGTGGAGCGGATACCCGTGGTAGAAAAAAAGTTAAACAAAAAATTAAACAGGGTGGAAATGGGGTGCAAAGACCCTATTTAGACGGGGATGAGACGAAAGTTTCTAAACAGTTATAGGACAATGGAGGATTCACCCGTCCAAAACCGTCACGTTGCCATCCTAGTGCCTATTGAGTGGTTTACTCTTATTAAATTAACATATTATTGAAATTATGTGGCTTGATCTTTAAAGTAATGTATACTTAAAATATGCATGTATATAAATATTTTAGGAAGGTGGCACACTCTATTTTTAATCTGAAATGACATTATTGCTTTAGATTCAATTTATGAGAATAAAGTGTAGGGTATTTATATTATTCAGATTAAAAAAAACTAAAAAAAATAAATACATAAATAAGAAAGTGAAGTATATATTTTAAATTTTTAATATATATCACCCACTTTTTCAAAGTGACAGTTCAAGTTTATTTTTCAAGAAAAAGAAAACTAATACTGTTTTGGCTTTGTTCAAAGTAGGACTTGATTAACCCAAACAAAATATTTATAAATAAATAAAAGGCTTTTTCTATGGTTGGTACTCTTTTCGTTCCGAATTAGATGTTGTCTTTGATATTTGTGACTCATAGTTAGTCACAGATACCAAAAGCGATATTCATTGAGTCACAAATATCAAAATCATATTTTATTCGGACAAAAATAGTACTCTCTCCGTCCCAATATAAGTGTCGCTTATGGGGAGTGGTAATTTTTAAGGGAATATGTAGGACCATGTGTTGTTTGTCCGCAAAATTACTAAGTTGCCCTTTTAAGTTTTGAATATTGAAGTTTAAAATTTAAATTTAAAGGACATTTTTGGAATAATGTGAAATATATTATTTAAAAAAGGAGAGTTACACTTATTTTGAAACAGACAAAAAAAAAAAAAGTATGACACTTATTTTGAAACGAAGGGAGTACTACATAACTTCATAGTGTTTCTGTCACACACTAGCTAGGACTTGGGAGTCGTCCAGGACTAACTAAAGTTTAAAGAATCAAAAGGGAAACAGGCTTCGAAAAAACAAGAAAAGAAAAGGGGAACAGACTAATTTGGCAGTCATTTTGAATTTTTGACTGCATTGACAGTCCCTCCACTGACAAAGCATTGGCAGTCATTCTTTACTGCTGTGATTGCAATAAAATAAAATAAAATAAAATAGTCAAACAAATTAAGTATGAATTACCTTTCAAAAATAAAAAAATAATTAAAAAAAATACAGTAAGAGTTGATTACTGTGGATACAATTTTGAAAAAGTTT
Organism: Cornus kousa; assembly: GCA_025631255.1. Taxonomy (NCBI): domain Eukaryota; kingdom Viridiplantae; phylum Streptophyta; class Magnoliopsida; order Cornales; family Cornaceae; genus Cornus; species Cornus kousa. The sequence continues at coordinate 19,313 of JAOTQH010279025.1, forward strand.
GCAAAATACTAGAAGTTTTATATTGGCATATATATAAAGAGTAATAAAGAGATGTTGAGGGAAAATACATTAAGAGTTGATATACTCTTTTCGTATTCGCATTAAAAAGGTTAGTACCACGTGTCTGATCGACGACGGTAAGTACAAACCATTTTGAACGGCAGCTTTGGTAGACGAAGATGTTGATTTCAGCATTGAGGAGGTATGGATCCAAATTAAAAATGGACCATTTGTTGAGGGGGACCATTAGATTGTGAGGACAATGTCTATTTGGATTTTGGATTTAATATCATGGATGTGATATCTAAGGTTGGGTTAACCCAGTCCCATTCCACCTACTATCTTTAGTGCCATCCTATAATTCATTGTCAATTACATGTTTGTCTTACACAAATTTAGGAGACTTTGGGGTACATCTTGTTAAAATGCAATTACTTTGATGTGTATGTGTGTGTGTGTATATATATATATACTATAAATAAGATATTATAATTATCTAGTTCCATGA
>JAOTQH010279026.1:0-10296 GCA_025631255.1 Cornus kousa
GATTTATTGCGAAGAAGAAATGGTCGATTTTATTATTTCATTGATTTGAAGTATTGTGTGGTCTTTCCTTACCCTTCATTTTAGGCATTTTAAATGGAAAATCTAGAAGGTAATTTCGGTTATTTAGACCTACATTTCATGCAAAATCCTCCTCTCAACCAATTTCCTCCCGGAGTTCAAGCTCCAATTCCCCCCAATGGTCCTTCGTGATCATTACAATCTTCATGCATACCATGCACCTACTTGTATCATGCTTCCTAATTTTGGGGCCAATCAATATGAAATTAAGCCTGAAATCATTCAAATATGTCCACTTTTTTATGGCTTAGATGATGAGGAACCATATAAACATTTTGATAAATTTCTTGAAATATGCTCCATCGTGAAGTACATAAATGTCCTGAAAGAGGTTCTTAGGTTACTTCTCTTCCCTTTCACTCTAAAAAATAAAGCAAAACATTGGTTCAACAATTTAGTGGCATATTCAATAACATCTTGGATGCAAATGCAAAATGAATTTTTAAAAAAAATTTACCGTGAGTTTGACAAATTCAATGAGAACCACTATTCAAGAATTTTCTCAAAGGAAGGAAGAACTTTTACATGAGGCTTGGAAAAGATTGAATGATTTGCTAAGAAAATGTCCATATCATGGCATTCCAAAATGGCAAGTGGTTCAATATTTCTATGAAAGCTTATCTGACATTGACAAGGACATAGTTGATACTTTATGTAGAGGTTCATAGTTTGGGAAACATGAGGATGATGTTCGGCACCTTTTTGAAAAAATGAGTGAAAACTCTTTGCATAAATGTCACACTTCTCGGTTGAGTCATGATTCTAATGAAATGAAGGAAATTGTGAAAGTATGTCAAATTGAAAGTTCAATGGAGATTGTAGCCGAGGTTAAAACTCTTTTTCAAAAACTTGATAAATTTTTATCAAGTCAAAAACCGGTTATCAAAGCATCTCCTTTTCATCACTCCTATCATTTTTGTACTCGAGATTACCGAGAAGATTAAGCTGATCAGATAAAGACTGGTTTTAACTTAGAGCCGACAGAAGAGTTATGCAGATGGGCAAAAACGACCATTATATTTTGAGGTGAGAGACCAAGTATTTCTTTAGGTTTCACCACGGAAGGGGTTGATGAGGTTCGCCACGATTCATTAGACCTTTTGAGATCTTGGACTGGGTAGGAGAGGTTGTCTACAGCCTTGCGTTGCAACCACAGATGGACAAAGTCCATAATGTTTTTCATGTATCGAAGCTATGGAAGTATGAGCCAAATCCGTCGAACTTCTTAAGTTGGGTTAATGTGGACATTGATGATGATGTTTCCTATTAGGAGGGACCAATTTAGATCCTTGACATGCGGCAGATGGTGTTGAGGGACAAGACGATACCATTAGTGAAAGTTTTTGGAGGCATCACGGAGTGGAGGAAGCTACTTGGGAGCTCAAATAGGAGGTTCGCTCTAAGTATCCAGTGTTGTTTTCTCCCCCATGTACGGCTTGATTTCGGAATGAAATCTTTTAAAATTAGGAAGAATGTAATGTTATTCAGGAAAAAAAAATAAAAAAAGAAAAAGAATGTAATGTTTATGATTTTTCCTATTTTTTATTTTTTGGGATTTTTTAATTTTCTGGACTATTTTCATTTCGTCTCGTTTTGCGTGCAGGACACCGTAGGGTGTGCCAGGTGAGTTACAAGAGCTGGTTGGGGTATTTCTACGAGTTCGGGACTCTTAGAAATTCATCGTTTGCCATTTCAACATTTTTTTGTTTTTCGAGCCGGAAGGTCCCAAAGTGAAACCTACTACCGGAGTTGTTGAGCATGGGGATTGTTTTTCAAGTTTGTTGCATTTCATGCATTATTATTTTGTGCATAATTACTTGGTTTTATGTTTGAATGTGGTTGTAATGTGGTTCGTATGTATATGTATATATATATATATATATTATAATGTTTAAGGTTGATATTGTTTATGCCATGGGACCCACCCTTGTACCAATTCATTACAAACGACCTTATGTTCATCGGATGACCATTATTTCTCATCTCTCACTTAGGTAGCCTTCTTTCTCTCCATATATGTTTTTCTTTTTTCTTTTCTTCACCAATTCAAGCTTAGATTTAGGCTTTCCAATTGGAATTTAGACTTTGCCACTGTAAGCAAAGTTGATGAGCACGACGAGGGTTTTGTTTTGATCGGAGCTGATCTTTATTTGGAGCAACCTTAGGTTTCAAAAATTTAGGAAAATTGGGCTGAATTTGGGTTTGCCTTGATTTTCTTCTTCAATTGAAGTAGAAGTTCCCCTAATGCTTCAAACTTTTGCTTTTATTGAGTAATTATACCTTTCCTTCTTTAAAATTTTGAGATTTGAAAACCATGAAGTGAAATTGTTATTATGTGAATGTTGATAATGTGACTAAGTGTTCAAAAACATGATTTACTTTTATTATGTGTCAAAAACATGGTGTTGGATTGTATATAATTTTATATTGAGTGTACTTACGGTTGATTCATATAAAAATGCCTTACTTGAAATTGCGTAGTGAAAAATGTTATTGTCGTATCAAATTTCCATAGAATGTCTTACTTATATTCATTGAGTTGGTAATGCCATGTTGATGTTATTATTACTATATTGATGAGCTTGATGATTAAGAGTATAAAAAATGTTGCATTACATGACATGGCATGGAAAGGGATTTGAAAAGGTTTTTAAAAGGAAAGTTTTCACAAAAGAAGAAGTTTTCCTTAAAGTGGAAAGTTTTTTTTTTTTTTTTATAAATAAACCGGATTTCACGAATCCAGGGCTAGCTTGATCTAGAGAGAGCGCGGCCCAGTGTAAGGCGTGAAAAAGTTGATACTAGGCCCTAAATGGTTGCCAGATTTGGAACCAGAGATAGCTATCAATCTCGCCTTGGTAAAGTCAATCAGTGGTTTTTGAAAAGTGAAAGTTGGGTCGGTAGAGACCAAGCATGGGACAGGGTGCATTACATTTCATATCATGCATGTTATTTGTTGAAATGTAGTATATGGTTGATGGAAATGCTTATTTGCGCTGTAGTATGACTTGAATCCCCAATGCATGACCCCTACTTCATTTCCATCCCCATTATGTGTTACGTGACTCAATAGAGTCCAAAGTTGACGCCTTAGGCGACTTCTACTGAGCCGTTGTGCTCACCCCTTATATTATCATTTTCAGGACACAAAAAAGAAGTGGCGAACGATGTTCCACCACAAACATATGTGGACAGAGGGCTTGTCTTTTATGACCTTTTGTAATTAAGACTATTTTGTAAAGCCTTAGCTAGTTATGTTTAAAGTTGCAAGCTATGGACTTTTGATTTCAATTATGTTTTATAGACTATAAATTAATGTAGTTTTAGTTATTTTATAGCTGGCTTTTGAATCATGCAATGTATTACGTGACCATGTTGAATGAATGAGATGTAAAGGAATTAATTCTAATGTTTAGTTGACGTATATGATTTGGATGTGGTATGTATCATATTTGAAGTGCGTTGGGATAGGTTTAGATCAATTTTAAGGTCCTAAGTGTGACCATGGTCTTCCGAATGCTTCATAGTAGTTCTGTAGCTGAAAAATATTTTCGTAGGGTCATTTCGGCAGATCGAAATGGCATTTCGGTTGACTGGTTGCATTATGCCAAATTTAAGTAGCCAATCATTTTTCAGGCTCACAACTGGCAGACTGGTTGGGCTTTTTCAGTCGGCTGAAATATCCATTTAGGACGATCGAAGTGCCACTTCGTTCAACCGGTTTGTTGGCTCTCTTCAGTTCTTGTTTCTTCTTCCTATGTGACTGTTTCAATGTCAAATAAGTTTGTTATAGGTTACTGCATACGTTAGTATGAAGTTTTGAAGCTGTCTTGATATTGGAAATTATGGTAACACCCTTAGACGACCTCGGGTTCGGGTAAAGACCCAGTTAGCAATTTGGACCCAGGTTCGGGTCATTACAGGTACCACCCACTCACTGAGTGCTAGAACACAGTCCACAACATGACCATCATATAAGAGCATTTATGCTCGCAATATACTATCACTAGGAAAGATCACAGCCTGTCAGACACTGTGTCCTATTTTATCTAGAACCAGTCATTCCCAATTGATAACCTCTTTATCATAAAATGACGATTCAATGTTAGTTCTAACTCTACCTTCCCAGGCGACTCTACCTCGAACACTGTGTACTCAAAACACGTAGCACCAGTCACAGTAACTCACTGACTCACCAAGAAAGTGTCATGCCTATATATCAACACCATCCTCACTGACCTCAAGAGATAAAATAGTCCACTATCATCTTCGATCAACACATAACCCCATCACCTACCTGACAACATACGACCAGCACCTCATACTCTCTAATCCACATTCGGATCACACCTTAAACTATTATACTCAATAGCATTAAAATAATCACATCTTAGCACCTTTATCACCATTCATCCCGAGTGACAACTCGAACTCTCATCCCATTAAATGAACAGGCTTCTACTAGTCAACTTTCCCCTAAGAATCACTAAGGTGATACAAACACAATCCGGTAGTATAAATCACTCCTGACACTCTCCATAGTGACCATTAACCCACTATGAGGAAAAAAAATATCTATGTGGCAGTGCCATGCCACTAAATCCCGAAAAGGGATAATGAGCACCATAACCTAAGTGCTCAACACACAACAGTTTATCAAGGTCAACCACAAAATTAACATCAGTCCCGGACATTTAATCGGCTACTCGAATCATCCATCACAAAACAAATTATCCCTTTGGATCCTTAACCACAAGTACAACTTTTCGGTACCCCAAACACAACTGAGTATGACTCCATCTTGTAGATTTTAAATTCTAAAATGCGACCCATACGATAACATAGTACCTACCATCCACTATTTTATATGTAAACAATCGAACGCTTTAAAGACCAAAACTGTCTGTATCGTGCAATTTTGCACTATTCAACTAAAACTGACCACCATTCCCTAACTCGAGACTCCCTTGACAATCATGCCATACAATCAACTCACCGAGAGTCAGAACACCCCTAATGTACCTCCGCCGATTTTGAAAATGTAAATCACCTCTCTACTAACCGGTCTCTAAAACAGACCCTTATAAGACCAAAAACTGAACTACATCTAATAGTCGGTCACCAAGCACTGGCATGACTCCAATCAATGCCTACGTTAACCTATACTTACAAGTACCAACTAAGCCTCCTTAGTAACTATAACCAACCGTACTAGAGTACCCAAAGCATATGTCCACGATCCCTGGACCATACCCGTGACTCTACCAATCTCTATTGTACCTACCACAAACTGGTTTCAAGAAAACCAATATACCCAATCGTGACCTAAATCACAAGCACCGAAATCCTAAAACCACAAGTCTTTTACAAAGGTCACACATCCTAAACCTGGCCTCCGTGGTCACAAGACCTTATACACCAAGGTTTGAAACTTGCACACAACATGGATACCGTGCCATGTAACATAAACCCATTCTAAGATTATGCCCCAAGCACCACACTATGACAACAATGAAAAGACTGGAATAACCACATACTATGTAGCCCAATCCCTGAGCTAAAAACCCACACCATTCGTTTGATAAGAACTAACACCCAAATAACCCTTAAAGCAACTGAGCTCCCCGACTACTCAGGTCATAACCCATACAAAAAATTATGTCACACCAAGTACCCTGCCATACTAGTGACTACCTCATACTCAACCACATAGATATATAGGTATATATAGATGTCTATCCACACATTTTTACACACCATGACCAAAACATATATCTTGACACAACCATATCCGTTCACTTTAAAAACAAAACTTACATGCCTTCTTTCTAGTCATCATTCTTTCATACAATACCTACTTGCATAGACTATGATCGACTATCCGTCACATTATCATTTAAAATATAATTGCACAACCGTGCCTACTACTTGTCACTACCATGTACATCATACCTGTCATCTCATCACAAACAACATATTTATCATAAACCGTGGTCACTACATTCCATACTATCACATATAACATGCTTTTAACACTAATAAATAACTTACAAGTAAACACACAGTCCAGTTATCATGCTCTAGAAAATGCAACCTTCATTCATTAAAAATATAAACAACGTACACTTAAGCATCATATATACATGTTTCTAGATCTCATACACCATTCACATATAAACATTCTTATATGTGCTTTAATTTATATACGCATTTCATTTACATGTCTATGTAACACATTCTTTATCATTTAAACACATAAGTACGTAGCAAGTAAGCATGCTTCTCAAAACATTAATCACTTTAGCATAAAACACATAGTTAATGCAAGTAAATCCCTTACCCCGTCTAGGTAAGCCACTACCCATCGTACTAAAGGTTTTTAAACCTTTAATCTGATATCAGATCTGTAATGACCCAAACCAGAGGGTCCGAAATGCTATCTAGGTCCTAACCCGACCCGAAACCGCCCAAGGGTAATAAGGTCATTTCAAAGTGAAGGAGAAAAATGTCTTGAATCTAAAAGATTCAATGGGAGTCTATTTAAGTCATCACAATTATACAAGCTCATTTGGTATGGTTCTAGACACAGAGACAATGATCTCATTAAATTAGGTATTTACGGTTTGAAGGATTTCTGGAGTAGTTTGCAGTAAAATGGCCATAACTTCTTATACGGTTGGATTTGCGGAATACAATTACTATCATTGGAAAGATGACTCAAAATCCTTGAATTAAGACTTAAATTTGACCCAATTTCGTTAAGAAATAAGGGCATTATGACAGTTTGAAGTTGGCTAAAAATTTTAGTCGCTGCAGGCATCAGCTGGTTGAAATTATGCATCAACCAGCCAAAACTGAAGGGTTAGCCAGCTGATAGAGATGGTTATCCAGTTGAAACAATCTTCTAGTAATGCCAACTCTCTATTTCGGCCAAAATGAATAATCAGCTGGATGGCTTATGTCAATAGCCGAATGACACTCCCTGGGAGGTGAAAAGTAGACTATTTTTTGCTATCTAAGGTATCGGGTGCCCCCGTGGCATCAAGGGTAACTTCAAACTAGTTTTAAACATGTCTCAAATGATACAAAAACATGCATGAACATAAGGAGAAGAGAGTACACATCCTACATGTACATTTATGAACGCAAAATGACGTAAAACCCCATTAACAACCACATCATTTCCATACATTCATCCATTTCATAATATTAAAGAAATAATGTTTAGAGTGATATCTTTATACTCTAAAATAAAAGGTTACATTGTCATTTAGGCTTTCACAATAAAATATCATACTTGGCTCAAAGTTTAACAAAATTCCACATGGTGCAAAAGTTACAAAAGGTTGGAAAAAATAAATAAATAAATAAATTCTTCAACTTGAACTGCCCTTGCGCAGGAAGGTCGTCAACTACCTCCTTGCCATGACCTGAAATTTTTTAAAGGAAGGGGTAAGCACGGAGGCTCAGTAAAAGTTGCTTAAGGCAGCAACTTTGGACTCTCTTGAGCCACGTAACACACAAAGGGTTAAAAAGGGAACTGGGATCATGCATTGGGGTTTTTATCACATTTATATCACAAATAACCATTCCATCAACCACATAACACATTTCAATAAGATTATTCATGTAATGAAATGCAATGCACCATTTTGAAAATCACATGCTTGGCCTCTACTGACCCTAACTCACATTTTGAAAATCACTAACCGACTTTACTGAGGCGAGATTGATAACTATCCCTGGTTCCAAATTCGGCAACCATTTTGGGCCTAGTAACAACATTTTCATATCCTAAACCGGCACGCATTCCCTCTAGGTCGAGTTAGGACCTGATTCATGAAATTCAGTTCCAAAGGTAATAGGGAAATTTTAAAGTGAAGGAGATAAATGTCTTGAATCTAAATGAGGTAATGGAAGTCCATTTAAGTCGTCACAGCCATTCAAGCTCATTTAGTATAGTTTTAAACACAAGGAAAACAATCTCACTAAATTAGGCCTTTATAATTTGAAAGATTTATGGAGAAGTTGCACTAAAACGGCTATAACTTATTCTACTATTGGAATTGTGGAATGAAATTGGTATCATTGGCAAGCTGACTCAAAATCCTTAAATTTAGACTTAAATTTGACCCAATTAGGTTAAGTAATGAGGGAATTATGACTATTTGAAATCGGTTAAAAATTCTGGTGCACTGCAGGTGTCAGTCGGCTGAAACTATGCATCAGTCGGCCGAAACTTAAGGGTCAGCCAGCTAACAGAGATGGTTAGCCGGCTAACAGAGATGGTCAGCTGGTTGAAACAACCTTCTAGGGATGCCAACTCTTTGACCAAAATAAATTGTCGGCTGGCTGGCTTATGTCGCCAGCTAGCTGACACTCCCTGGGAGGTGAAAAATAGACTATTTCTGGCTACCTAAGGCATCGGGTGCCCCAATGGCATCAAGGGTGGCCTCAAACAAGTCTCAAACCTGTCCCAAATGATACAAAAACATGCATGAACATAAGGAGAAGATAGAACACATCCTACGTATACATTTACCAACGTAAAATGACGTAAAAACCCCTTAACTACCACATCAATTCCATACATTCATCCATTTCATAATATTACAAAAATAATGCTTAGAGTGATATCTTTATAGTCCAAAATAATAGGTTACATTGCCATTTAGACTTTCACAAAAAAGTATCATACTTGGTTCAAAGTTTACAAAAAAGCCATATAGTGCAAAAGTTACAAAAGGTTGCAAAATAAAGAATTCTTCAACTTAAACTACCCTTACAGAGGAAGGTCATCAACTACCTTCTTGCCATGACCTGAAAAATGTTAAAGGAAAGGGTGAGTACAGAGGCTCAATAGAAGTTGCCTAAGGCATCAACTTTGGACTCCCTTAAGCAACGTAACACACAAAGGGATAAATGGGAACCGGGATCAAGCAATGGCATTTTTATCACATTTATATCACAAATAACTCTTCCGTTAACCATATAACACATTTCAGTAAGATTGTGCATGTAATGAAATGGAATGCACCATGCCCCCAGGCGTGGCCTCTACCGACCCTAACTCACATTTTGAAAACCGCTAACTGACTTTATCAAGGCGAGCTTGATAACTATCCCTGGTTCCAAATCCAACTACCATTTAGGGCCTTGTATCAGCCTTTTCACTTCTTAAACTGGTACGTGCTCCCTCTAGGTTGAGTTGGAACAGGACTCGCGAAATCCGATTCCTTTGTAAAAACTTCCCATTTTTGCAAAAACTTTCATTTTATAAAAACTTTCCTTTCAAACCCTTTTTCATTTCCCTTCTAGTCATGCAATGCAATCACTACAAGAAAAGTGGGCTTTTACGACATAGTGTTTACGGGGCTTCTTTATTTTGCGTCGTAATTACCACCATTTACGGCGTTTTTAAAAGAATACTCGTAATAGAACATGTTTCCACGAGGATTTTATAGAATCCTCGTAGAAAAATATTTTTACGGCGCATTAAATAGTCCGTGAATATTTAGATACATTTACGACATATTTGTACACTTTTAACGGGATAAATGTTCCTCGTTGATAAAGCATACATCTACGGCGCCTATTTTGCTCCGTAAATAAGCAATACATCCAAGGCGCCTTTTTTGTCCCGTAAATAAGATAAACTTACGGTGTATGAAGCTGCTCGTGGATAATTTTTACATCTACGACGCTTTTTTTGCTCCGTAAATAAGCAATAAAAGTTTTCGTATCTACGGCGTCTTTTTTCCCCGTAAATAAACTTTTACTTCCCTCCATGTTTTTTTTCCCTTCCCTCCATTTTATTTCACTTTATTTTCTAACTTCATTTTATTTTCTAACTTTACCAATTTCATCCAAGCCCTAGTCTTCAGCCTCCCCAATCGTCTGCATCTCTATTCTCGGTCTCAACTCTGAACTTGCCCCCCTCTCTCTCTCTCTACAACTCTCTAAGCGCCTCCATCTCTCTCTCTGCCACTAGCCAATCGTCTCCATCTCTATTCTCGGTCTCAACTCTGAACTTGCCCCCTCTCTTTCTCTGCAACTCCCTAATCGCCTCCATCTGTCTCTCTGCAACTCCCCAATCACCTCCATCTCTATTCTCGGTCTCAACTCTGAACTTGCGCCCCCCCTCTCTCTCTGCAACTCCCCAGTCGTGATGACACGTGCCCCTCCTCCTCAACCACCCCTCTTCTCAGCAACTCTGCCTCC
>JAOTQH010279056.1:0-10295 GCA_025631255.1 Cornus kousa
ACCATAGGCTTAGTGATGTAGGTGGAGACCCATTAGATAATGTGGGAAGATTTCAACGATTGGTTGGGAGACTGATTTACTTATCTCTCACGCACCCAGATATTGCCAACGTTGTTAGTTGATTAGTCAATTTATGCATACTCCACATACACCTCACCTTGAGGCAGCTCATCATGTTCTTCGCTACCTCAAAGGGTTCACCTGATAAGGGGATATTGTTTGGCAGTCATCGCCACTTGCGTGTTAAAGCCTATATTGATTCTGACTGGGTAGGGTCTATGACAGATCAACGATCTACTTCAGGATAATGCACATTTATTAGAGGTAATCTTGTTTCATGGCAAAGCAAGAAACAGTCTGTAGTAGCTAAATCTAGTGTAGAGGCTGAGTTCAGATCCATGGCACATGGAGTTTGTGAGTTGTTATGGCTATGTACGATGTTAGGTGAGTTGGGTTATCCCGTTCGCGAGTCAATGAAGTTGTATTATGACAACAAGGCTGCTATTAGCATTGACCACAATCCAGTTCAACATGACAGGACAAAGCATATTGAAGTCGATCGACACTTCATCAAGGAAAAGCTTCGTCTTGGGTTGATTTGTACTCCATACATCAATACACATGATCAGGTTGTTGAGGTTTTGACTAAGGGTGTGAACAAGACTTGCTTGCAAAATATGTTAGTCAAGTTGGGCATGATAGATATCTTTGCACCAGCTTGAGGGGAGTGTTGTTAGGGGCTTATTTGTTAGTACTTATATAATGTTAGGGCTTATGTGTAATTTTTGAAATTTGTTATTATAAATAGAATGTGGTGGAAGGATGAGAGTATTCTTTCGTTCTTTCTCTCTTTCCCCATCTCTCTCTCATAAAAAAAAAAAACACCAGAAGGACCCTTAGATCATAAAAAAAAAAACCTAAGGGAATTCTCCTAAAAAAGGAGTCAAAAATAGAGGGTTACCCGAGGGGTCCGGTGCAAGGGCTGGGAAGAGATGGAGGTGCGCCGGAGGTGAGGGAAAATGGAGAGAGGGAGAGAGAAGGTGGCGGTGTTTGGGAGGAAGATGGGGAGGCGTAGGTTTTTGTTTAGCTCTGATACCAAAAAGAAGAAGTTTTGGGTTTTGGCTTACCCAAACTGAGAGCCAAGATCTATATTTATATACACGAATAGGGTACAAAGAAAGGAAACCAAATAATAAAATATGCCAAAATCTACGGGATCCTGTAATTATGGGGATCTTATCTATGGGATCCCATAATTATAGGGATCTTATCTACGTGATCCCTATTGGGATCTTATATAAAACATCTAATAAAAGGCTAAAAACAGCTAATAAAAATAAAAATAATAATAATAAAGATATTTCAACAGTTAACATAACAGACATTTTCATTTTTCACATGCATTGTACTAATTAGTATGGAATAATTATTAAAGCAGTAAGCAGTAGAGCACAAAGCAGGGAAAAAAAAAAAGAAAGAATAAGAAGCAATAGAGAGAGAAGTGAGAACAGGAGGAGGAAAAAGACAGAAGAAAAGGAGAGAGAAGAGAAAAGAAGCAGCAGTAGAAGAAGAACAAAGAAAAAAAAGTGGTAGGGTCCACCACTTAACATATGCAGCATAGAAGAAAAAAGAAGCATCAACATTGAAAAAAAACAAAAACAAAAAAGAAGCAGCAGCAGAGCCCTTGTTTAGTTAACCTTTTTGGCTTTATATAACTTATAATAAGTGGTAGGGTACACCACTTAACATATGCATACCAATTATATGAAAAGTCAAACCAATAATGAAAAGTCACAACTCTTTAAACAACAGAAAAACAAAACCCTTCAAACATGCGCCTTAGGCCTATCGCATTTAGCAAATAGGCATGCGCCTATGCAAAGAGCCTCGCCTGGGTGCATGTAAGGTGCTAAGGCTACGCCTTGATGCGCCCGGCGCCTAAGGCGCGCGCCCGGAACGCCTTTGACAACTATGGAACTGGTGCTACATGTGCAAGAGGGATGAGGAGTCGATTGATCATCTCTTTCTTCATTGCCTGGTAGCTCGAGATTGTTGAGTTTTGTTCCTTGGATGCTTCTGTAACGTTTCCATTTTTTTTATTTTTTTCCATTTTCCATTTTTTTGAAATTTTTGTCGTTGCAAGGGCATTTTCGTCATTTCACGTTTTGAGTACCGGACACCGTGGGGTGTGCCGGGTGTGTTGGAGAGTTGGTTGGGGCATTTCATTGAGTTCAGGACTCCTTGAAATGTAAGATTGGTCATTTTCGCATTTTTCAGTTTTTCGGGCCAGACGGGCCCGTGTGGGACCCGCTACCGGTATTGTTGCGTACGGGGATTTTAATTAAGTCCATTGGCATCTTTTGCATTTTATTTAATGTATTTTATATGGTATTTATATAGTGGTGTGCATATATGTGTAAATTGTGGTAGAAAATTAAATGAAAAAGGTTTTTCATTAGTGGTGGGACCCACCACTAACCCTTATGTGTGGCTTAGAGATCATTTTGGTCTCTCACTTTCTCTTTCCCCGTAATCCCTCTCTTCCTCTCACTTTTCTTCTTCTTGTCTTTTTCTTTTGATTTTAAAACTTTAAATCTTGATTTCTCCTTCATTACTTGGAATTTTTGGAAGCCGTTTGCGACAATTCGAAGAGCACGGCGAGATCTTCAAATCCATACCAGCAATTTCAGTTTTAGTGCACCTAGGGATTCCGTTTTTGGGACACATTTTGGGGGTTTTTGCATCTTATGAGGTAGGGGTCTCTAATCCATGTATTTTTGTGCCTTAGTGAGTTAAATTCTTGTTACTTGTTGCCTAGCATGCTAAACGGAGTTGATTTTGCTTTAAGATGATTTAATTTTGTAATTGAAGTATGTGAGTATGTGTTTAATTAATGTTGTACATGAAAAGCATGCTTAAGTGTTGATTTTCTATGTGTAGTGTTGTTAACTTGCTAGAAATGATGTAAGAAAACATGTGAATTTTTTTGAATACTTGTATAGCATGCTTAGTTGTAAAGTATGGAAATTCCTTGTTGCTATAGCATTGAAAGCATGACACACACATGCATATCATTGGGCATGAATGAAGGGAAATGTTTTGAAATGAACCAAAAAGGGATTTTGGGAAGAATCTGGATAATAGATATATTTTTTTTAGAAAACCCGGTCGTCACGGAGTCACCAAAGGGCCGGTGTGTTAATATAACTTAGAGGGAAATAGGGAGATCGCCCTAGCATGGTTGAGCTATCTGGGCCCCAAATGACGCTGCAGAGGTACCAAGGGACAGTAACCAATCTTTCTCTCGTATCGCTGCGGAGTCACCAATAGACGGGTTATATTAACAGTTTGAAAAGTGGTGGATTTGGATTTCGAAAATGGGGAGCGACATACATGGCATTGCATTTCATGGCATGGCATTGTTCATTTTGAATTTGGAGTTGATGTTGTATTCTTCACCGGCATAGTATGACCTCGCTTCCTATTGTCCTATTCCTTGTTTGGATTCACGGGGCCACAAGAGGTGTGTCTTAGGCACCACCTACTGAGCAGTTTGCTCACCCCTTTATACTAATATTTTTCAGGATACGGCAAAGAGTTGGCGGATGACAATCCACCATAGGCTTGAGAGGACTTGAAGGGCATTTTGAAAGCATTTTGTAAACTTGAACTTATTTTTGTATAGCAATATGAAATAGAATGTGCTGAGTTTATTGGGCATGGACATCGTATTATAACTTAGAGATTGACTTCATTTTTGTTGTAAATTAAGCTAATCGCGATGACTATGTATAAAACTCATGTAATTGAATTCAAATGATGTCATTATGAGATCAAGTGTTGGTGCTTTTGTCCATGATTGTAGCATGATTCATTCCTTGATGTTTGGGACAAGTTTAGATCATCCCAAAGCCTCCACTCCAATTTCTCTTTACCTTTCAATTGCAGCAACTCAGCACCAAGTCCGGGGCTCATCAGAGCCATTTCGGTCGACCGAAATGGCACTTCGGTCGACCGATTTTTCTACTTGCTCTCGGGACTTTTAGATTTCGGCCGACTGGTTGGCCACTTTGGTCGACCGGAATAGGGAGCTCATCTCGGCCGACCGAAGCTCCACTTTGGCCGACCGAAATGAAGCTGTTCAGGCATTCTTCATCTTTTTCTCCGGCAATTGTCACCCTAAGCATTGGAATGTTTTTTGAAACCTCCTAAAGGTATAATTCAGCTGAAATGATGACGCTTTGACTCCAGAAGTGACGGGAATTACTTAGGCAACCTCGGGTTCGAGTAAGGACCCGGTTAACGGTTCGGACCTACGGGTTCGGGTCGTTACAGCTTCAGGGCTATGCCTCTTCTGGTGAGGAGTGTTCTTGAGGCTTGGAAAGATTGTCTAGTGGGAGGTCAGGCTAGAGATCCCTGGAGAGCTGTGCCTTTGTGTTTATGGTGGTCTTTGTGAAAGAAAAGCAATAGGAGATCCTTCGAGGGAGAGGAAGTTCCTATTAGTGTACTTAATTTCTCTATCCTTCACACTTCTTTTTTTGGCTTCAGGGGAGAACTTGTAAATCTATTGGGTTGTTAGTAGACTTTTTGGATACTTTGAGTGTTTAAAGGGCCCTATTTGGCCCTTGTGTAGTTCTCGGGATGCGCTCCCTTTTGAGTGCTGTCTATAATACTACTTTACTTATCAAAAAAGAAAAAGAAAAAGAAGGTATGCCGCACATGATTTATATCAACATACGTTGTTGGGGAAAAGTTAAATTAAAATAAGTATTTTGTAATATAGAAAGTTTGAATTTATCTGGACTAGTTGGTAGTTCCATTGATAATATAGTTTGTTTACAAATATAAATTTTCTTACTTATAGGGTTTGATGTAATAGGATTTTTAGATTACTTTGATTGATTTGTTATTGAGAATTTGGATTTTAAAATCAAACTTCATAGTCATGTTAACAATGAATCTTCATACCTCGAGTTTTGGTCAATATATGACTGAAAAATTGGGAGAGAATTCGAATGTTAATAGAAGGAACTAAAACTTCAAGATAACTCGATTTATTCTCCCTTGAGTAAGGGACGAGTGGTTAGGAACTTAGGATGTACTTGGAAGCAAACAAAGCTTAGGATACAAATGACTGAGCTTGGCTCATATTTCTCAAGCACAAATTTTCAACTTGGCCTTGGCTCTTTACCCTGATTAACAAGCTCAAATGAGTGTTCTTTTGAGCCATTCTCAGGTGAAGTTAAAGTATTTTGGTCCCTCTCTTGGCCCTGAATAATGCCTTTTTAGTATTAGCTAGAAGATTTTATATGCCAAAAATTTGAAGCACAAAAACAGAGAAGCTTGAATTACTTTGTTAATGGTTTATTGTCTTAGTATTTGGTCTCCAATTTCCTTTTTTTTTTTTTTTTTTTGCAGAAAGGGATATGTCTGTAAGAATGTTGAGCATTTTGTATTGAGACTTCAAATAAATATAATGGGAACATGAGGCTTTGAAGTTAGTTTGATATATCTTCTAATTTGGTTCTTTTAAACTTCTTTTTTTCCCCTCTCATGAAGGCTTTGCACTTAGGTGATCTAAATTGTTGTTGGACCTTTTAAGTTCACCAACTTCAATGGAATACATTTTATTTTTGTTGTTTTCAAATTAAAAATGTTATTTTCGGGATGCTTACTCGTCAATGGCTGTTAATACCCTTGGCTGATATCTCATATATTTTATCCTATAAAATTTGCTGAGGCTGAATAGATTAATCAAAAACAAAATCCTTTAATCACTTCTGTAACGCTATTTTTCGTTTGTCTTGCTGCAGTGCTCGATGGATTGGGAATCATGGATTCTCAATCGGAATTGATGATGTCCAACCCGGAGAAAGTTTGAACGACAGTAAAAGTGCTCGAATTTTAGAAGGTTATGGTAAGTGTGATGAACTAATAAGAAACTACAACGAAGGAAGGCTTACACTTCAACCTGGCTGTGATGCTGCTCAGACACTAGAAGCTGAGATAACTGGTGTCTTAAATACTATTCGAGAAACAACTGCAAATGTATGGTTTTTTTTTTTTTTTTAAATAGCATTTTACCGTTAAGGTTTTTTTATTTTAATTGCTTCCTTTGCGTATACAAGGGCATGCCTTGTGTCTTTCTTTTCTTTGGCAGTTGACACTTCTTGCATCTTAGTTAAGTATTCAAAGTTCTTATTCTTACATGTATTAGTTTTTTTTTTTTTATTTAATTTTTAGGCTATTTCTTTCAAATCTTCATTTGCTAATTATCATGCTACTTTTTGTTATTGAATTGGACATTTTGAACATCAATTTGGTTTGATTTTTAATTTTCTCTGATAGGTTTGTATGAAAGAATTACATTGGAGAAATAGTCCACTAATTATGTCACAATGTGGTTCCAAAGGATCTCCTATAAATATTAGCCAAATGATTGCATGTGTCGGACAGCAGTCAGTTGGAGGTCGTCGTGCTCCAAATGGATTTATAGATCGAAGCCTTCCGCATTTTCATAGAAAGTCAAAGACCCCTGCTGTATGTTCAATCTTCCTAAAAATATATAGTTATCCTTTAATGATCATATATTCTGTTGTGCTATTCAGCTGCATGAGTAATTCTCTTAGTCACTACATTTGTTTTTTTTTTTTGTTTTTTTTTAAAAGTCAACGTTCTCTGTGTGGGGATCTTGCACACCTTTGACTAAAAATGAGAATTAAAGAATTGTTGGGATGTTTTAACATTATCATTTACTTGAGTTGTATTTTGGTATGACCAAGCACATGAGATGTATATGTATGCCACTTAAATCTCCAAACATGTGCTTATGGGGTCATGTAAAATACATATAAATGAAATAATGATATTATGAGATATTTAATTTTCATTGGCCTGTTTCAGTTTGTTATTCCTCTATTTATTGGAATGAACAAATGTATAGCTTAGTATTTGTTTTTCATTTTGTTATTTTATTTGTGTTGTGGCTAGAGTGGTTGAAACACCACCCATAACAATATCGGTTGTAGAAAAATTATGATTTTATGTAAAAAAAATAAGTCATGGAAGTTTGTAGAAGCATGGAGGTGAACACATGGCTCTGACATGGTACATGCACTTTTTGAAATTTGTATTTTTTATATAAATGAAATTTTCATGGAAAAAATGTGTACTTTGGGCTGCTTTGTTATAGTTCTTGTAAACAATTGCTTGACTTGGTAGATTGAGTTCAAAAAACTATGTGTATATATTATATTATATTCATCATTTCTGTGTATTCTGCTTCTAGTAGTACTTCTTTATATTATCTTAACTTTTCACAGCTAGTATGTACATTTCTATTATAAGAAAGTGCATTGTTGTCTGTCTGACTTGTTCAATGTGTTTGATAAAATTTATTTTTTAGGAATTACAAATTAGATGAGAGAACTACACGTATTTTCTTAAGATAAGAAAGTATATGTTGCCTTATTTTTTTTTTAAAGGAAAAAAAAAATTATTATTAGTAAAACACACTAATACATTTTTTTTTTTTTTTTTTGTCTCCATTGGGACTTGGAACTTCAACCTTCTCGCTTGGATAGGTATCACTCAAACTAATGCTTCTTGGTAGACATGAAAGGTAGCCTGTTGGACTTATTTTGATCATGTGTATGACATAAAGTTTTTTTTCAAAGTTATTCGAGACACCATGGTAGCATGGCGCCAGTTCTTTCCCTTTTTAATTAGGACATGCTTTAGGACCTAACAAATGGTCTATGGAGGCTTGGAAGTGTGTCTGGGTGGTGACACAGTATTTTGAGATGCTTACTAAATTTACAGGCAAAAAAAGTGGCTGATAAACTCAGAGAGTATATCAAGTACCTGAATCTAAGTACAAAATTGATGCTCAATGCCACTCCATCATGGTATTAAACTTCTGAGTTGTACATTGAAACTTTGCCAGTGCAATTAAGCAATGACTAACCATGAGAAAGTTATATGAGAAAAGTAGTTTGGCTTTGCTTTTTAGATTTTTTGATGTAGTAAATAGTGTTTTGGAAATTGTCTAGACAAAGTATAATGAGTAGTAATTATAGCATGGGGAAGTGAAGATGTCACAAGGATACTAAAAGTTGTTTTTAATGTTGTATGGAGGCTTAAAAGTCTTCTAGAAAAGTCTACTGTAATTAATAGTTCTGTTACAAAAGGGGCAGCCCTTTTTTTCCTGCTGGAACTAGTCTTTTTGATCAAATTTAATTTCTAGTATATTATAAATGTTAATAACTATTTCTAACGTAGCGGAAATGATAAAGAACAGGGTTAAACCCTTGAATTCACAATGAACACACTCATAAGAGAGAAACTGAAATTATATTGATAATGATGATGTCTGTAGGCAAGTCAAAAAAAAAAAAAAAAAAAAAAGAAGAAGAAAGAATGCGTGAAATAATATTAAAGGGGAAATCTCAGATTTGATGGAGTAGAATTCTTCTTAAATCTTGCAATGGAGAATAATATCTTCTATTGTTGGTAACTACACCAAATCTTCTTATTTATTTTATGAATCCTCCTTAATTCTTGCAATGGAGAATAATGTCTTCTATTCTCCTTACCTTTTCAGCCTTCCTGATTTGCGATGATCATGTATGCTCAGATAATCGTGAGCGAGTTGTTCTACATCAGTCTCCCTTGCGTAAAAAGAACTCGTCCCCTAGTTACCCGAATCTGGCAGATAATATTCATGTATGTCAGCCACATTGAAGGTAAAAGAAATGGCCATGTCAGCAGGTAAATCAATCACATAGGCGTTGTCATTGATTTTCTATAGAATTGGTCCGGACCATATTTCTTGGCCTTCAGCTTGTTGTATGTTCCCATTGGAAACCTCTCTTCTCTTAGATACACCATAACCAAGTCCCCTTCTTCAAATACCCTTTTCCTTCGTCTCTTGTCAGCTGCAACCTTGTATTTGGTGTAAGTTTCCTTTAGATGTTTCTTGACACTCTCTTGAATGGTCTTAATGTGCTCAACCATTTTCTCTGCAGCAACACTCTTCCCCGGCAACTTCGGTAAGGATACGAAATCCAAAGCAACTTTTGGAGGGCAGCAATACACAACCGCAAACGGGATTTACCAGTGGACCTGTTAATCATGTTATTGTAAGCAAATTATGCCTGGCAAGAGCAAGATCCCACTGTTTTGGTTTCTCTCCTGAAATACAGCGAATTAGATTTCCAAGGGTCCTATTCACCACCTCTATTTGGCCATCAGTCTGGTGCAACTGAAATTAAGAGGTGTATCGAATCTCTTCCATAAAGTCCGCTAAAGTGAGACAAGAACTTGGTGTCACAGTCTAAGGTAATGGTTTGTGGCACCCCATGTAAATGAACCACCTCCTTAAAGAACAGATTGGCAATTTGGACTGCATCGTTCGTCTTTTTGCATGCAATAAAATGGGGCATCTTGGAAAATCAATCGACCACCATAAAAACAGAGTCTGCTCCTCACTGCGTCCTCGGCAACCTTAGAACAAAATCCATGGATAAATCCTCCCATAGAGCATCTAGAATAGGCAACGGTGTGTGAAGATCAGTATTCTGAGATTGACTTTTATTAGTTTGGCAGATTGAGCATCGCCGCACCTGGTTCTCCACTTCACGCTTGAGTTGCGGCCAATAATACCATTCTTCTACCAGCTCTCGCGTCTTATCAAGCCCTAAATGTCCTCTTAATCCTCCTTCATGCAATTCACGAACCACTTGTTCCCGCAAAGAACTCTGGGGAATACACAACTGATTGCCATTAAAGAGCTATTCTTCCTCCATGTGCAACCCTTTAAAGGATTGATTCGTTTTACACGCTGCCCAGGCTTGGCCAAAATCTTCGTCGGCCTCATATAACTCCTTCAGACACTCGAACCTTGTGATTTTAGCCAGTCACTAAGAAAGCTGCTCTCCGACTTGGTGCATCTGCTACTTTGCAACTTTGTTCTGTTGGCTTGACTCGTGTTTTAGCGAAAAGGTGAATTGCTGGATATAAGCCGCCCATCGCGCTTGCATCCGATTAACACTGTTTTGATTGTTAATGGATTTCAGTGCCTGGTGATCCGTGAACAACACGAACTCTTACTGGATAAGATAATGCTCCCACGTATGCAAAGCTTGCACCACCGCATAGAATTCCAACTCATAGGTAGTCCACTTTTTGCGTGCTTCACTCAGCTTCTCACTGTAAAACGCTACTGGCCTTCCTTCTTGTGATAGAACTGCTCCGATTCCCACTATTGAGGCATCACAATCTACCTGAAATAGCTT